>BRDA01075912.1:0-15718 GCA_036984385.1 Crenuchus spilurus | reverse complement strand
CATCAAAGTTTTATATTTTTTCATGGGACAACACTATAGAAATGAAACTTGGATATAACTTACAGTGGTCAGTGTACAGCTTGTATAACAGTACAGGTGCTGGTCATAAAATTAGAATATCATGAAAAAGTTGATTTATTTTAGTAATTCCAATCAAAAATTGAAACTTGTATATTATATTCATTCATTACACACAGACTGATATATTTCAAATGTTTATTTATTTTAATTTTGATGATTATAACTGACAACTAATGAAAATTCCAAATTCGGTATATCAGAAAATTAGAACATTACTTAAGACCAATACAAAAAAAAAAAAAAAGATTTTTAGAAATGTTGGCAAACTGCAAAGTATGAGCATGAAAAGTATGAGCATGTACAGCATTCAATATTTAGTTGGGGCTCCTTTGGCCTGGATTACTGCAGCAATGCAGCGTGGCATGGAGTCGATCAGTCTGTGGTGTTGCTCAGGTGTTATGAGAGCCAAGGTTGCTCTGATAGTGGCTTTCAGCTCTTCTGAATTGTTGAAATTGTCTGAACAGCTCTTCACAATACCCCATCGATTTTCTATGGGGTTAAGGTCAGGCGAGTTTGCTGGCCAAATAAGAACAGGGATAGCATGGTCCTGAAACCAGGTACTGGTAGCTTTGGCACTGTGTGCAGGTGCCAAGTCCTGTTGGAAAATGAAACCTGCATCTCCAAAAAGTTGGTCAGCAGCAGGAAGCATAAAGTGCTCTAAAACTTCTTGGTAGACGGTTGTGTTGACCTTGGACCTCAGAAAACACAATGGACCAACACCAGCAGATGATATGGCACCCCAAACCATCACTGACTGTGGAAACTTTACACTGGACCTCAAGCAACATGGATTCTGTGCCTCTCCTCTCTTCTTCCAGATTCTGGGACCTTAATTTTCAAAGGAAATGCAAAATTTACTTTCATCAGAGAACATACTTTGGACAACTCAGTAGCAGTCCAGTTCTTTTTTTCTTTAGCCCAGGCAAGACGCTTGTGACACTGTCTCTTGTCTGCCTCTTTAGCAATGACCTTTGCAGGTGTTTTGAGTTAATTAGCTGATTAGAGTGTGACATCAAGTGTCTTCAATACTGAACCTTTTCACAATATTCTAATTGTCTGAGATACTGAATTTGGGATTTTTATTAGTTATCAGTTATAATCATCAAAATTAAAAGAAATAAACATTTGAAATATATCAGTCTGTGTGTAATGAATGAATATAACATACAAGTTTCACTTTTTGAATGGAATTCCTGAAATAAATATATTTTTTTCATGATATTATAATTTTATGACCACCAACTTTATATGAAATTCAGTGAATGAACTTTTCCATTATATTTTTTGAGACACACCTCCATAGGAAAGGCGCTTCCGCTTCTGGTGTTTCTACACTCTGTCCACCAGACGGCAGGATTTGGTGACTGTTTAAGAAGTATAAACAGACGAAGAATTATTTTGCTGCGTTGTGCTGTGCATATATATTTTTTAAGCACGCACATGCTCACCTGTCGCAGTGTTGTATTTAGCGCCTGTGTGGGATATGTAATATGTTTGCACTGTGAGTGTTTTTTAGTCAGTCACACTTTACTGTGAGCTGGTGAACTTCCACCCATTTCTCCTCCGCCTCCTCCTCCCCCTACCCTCTCTCCTCCTCTGGACTCCAGACTCGGAGAAGACTGTTTAAGGTCAGAACCTCTGTGCACGGTAGGTATTAATGAGTCTTTTTCATATGTAACAATATGTGTCTCCAGCTGTGTCCTCATTGTCAGATTTATTTTGCAGATGTCAAACTCCAGAAAAGTCATCGAGTTGTTCTATGATGTCGTTTCTCCTTATTCCTGGCTGGGATTTGAGGTCAGTTACACACTCATCTGTTCACTAATGATCTGATTATGAACTGATTATGTAATTGATTTTGTGATCATGAATGCTGTTATATTCATTTATTGATCCCTTTTGGTTGATTGAGTGATCTATGGAGCAGGTGGATATTTTCTTGCCAGGTGTTATAGAACCAAATCAAGTAAATGAGACAAAATATTAGACCTGTTTCTTTATTTGTTTACATGTCTGTGAGTGGCAAAAGTATGTGAACCTTTATAATAAGTTGAAGGTGAAATTAGAGTCGTGTTGTCACTGAATGGGATGACAATCAGGTGTGAGTGGGCACCCTGTTGTATTTAAAGAACATCTATCAAAGTCTGCACTTCATAACAATTTGTGGAAGTGTATCATGACATGAACAAAGGAGATTTCTGAGGACCTCAGGAAAAGAACGCTTGATTCTCAACTGACTAAAAAACCAAAGAGTTTAGACTCCACCAATCCACAGTTAGACAGATTGTGTACAAACGGAGAAAATTCAAGACCATTGTTACCCTCCTCAGGAATGGTCAACCAAGAAAAATCACTCCAAGAGCAAAGAACGTAAAAAACTGCAATGTCATAAACAAACTTAAGGTAACTTCACCAGTCCACCATCAGGAGAACACTAAACAACAGTTGTGTGCATGACAGGATTTCAAGAAGAACGCTGCTGACTTACAAAAAGAACATTGCTGCTCATCTGCAGCCTGTTAAAGATCACGTCAACAAGCCAGAAGGCTACTGGAAGAATGTATTGTGGAGAGTGTTCAAGTTTAGTGCTGGGAAAAGCAACTTTCTTTTATTGAGCCGAAACAAGTAACAGTACTGTAGAACAGCATTATGGGTAAAACTGCGTCAATACACAAACCCATCAGAAGGTGGCAGCATATACAAAGGGGGCAGAGTATTAACCATTACAACATGCCCCTTTTTAAGTGGTGCTTTAGAGATCTTCAAACAATTCAAATATGTCAACAATGCAAAATATGACCATACAACAAAAAAAAATAGGATTTTCCACGTTGACTTCAGCTGAATGGAATTACTCTTGAAGTGTCCACAGTGAGGTGAATACAAATGTAAAATATTGTCAACATTCATTCATTCATTATCACACCCGCTTAATCCTTATTAGGGTCGCGGTTAGTCCCCCACCCCCTCACTGGGCGCAGGGCAGGGCATTACACTATTCAACTAAGCCCAGGACAGGGCGCCAGTCCATCGCTGGGTGACACACACACACACACAGACACACCTACGGACAATTTTTAGAGTACCCAATTCACCTGACCTCCATGTTTTTGGACTGTGGGAGGAAACCGGAGACCCCGGAGGTAACCCACGCAGACACGGGGAGAACATGGAAACTCCGCTCAGATGGGGAATCGAACCCAAGACCCCAGAGCTGAGAGGCGAATGTGCTAACCACTAAGCCACCGTGCCCCCTATTGTCAACATATGCAACAAATTCTTTTTTTTTATTTTTTTATAAACAGAGGTCCCAGGACATGTCTTACTGTAGGCTAGGTCCTCAGCACCTGCCTTTGTACAAATCTGATTCCAAAAAAGTTGGGACACTGAACAAATTGTGAATAAAAACAATGCAATGATGTGGAGGTGCCATCCCCCCTTCTTCTTACAACACTCAACAGACGTCTGGGGACAGAGGAGAACAGTTTCTCAAGTTTAGAAATAGGAATGCTCTCCCATTCATGTCTAATACAGGCCACTAACTGTTCAATTGTCTTGGGCCTTCTCTGTCGCTTTGTTCTCTATAGGTGAAAGATCTGGACTGCAGGCTGGCTATTTCAGTACCCGGATCCTTCTCCTACGTAGCCATGATGTTGTGATGACTGTAGAATGTGGTCTGGCATTATCTTGTTGAAAAATGCAGGGTCTTCCCTGAAAGAGATGACGTCTAGATGGGAGCATATGTTGTTCTAGAACCTGAACATAGTTCTCTGCATTAATGGTGCCTTTCCAGACATGCAAGCTGCCCATGCCACAAGCACTCATGCAACCCCATACCATCAGTGATGCAGGCTTCTGAATGGAGTGTTGATAACAACTTGGGTTATCCTTGTCCTCTCTGGTCCAGATGACAGGCGTCCCAGTGTTCCATAAAGAACTTCAAATCATGACTCATCTGACCACAGAACAGTCTTCCCTTTTGCCACACTCCATTTTAAAAGACCCCTGGCCCAGTGCAAACGTCTGAGCTTGTGGAGCTTGCTTAGAAATGGCTTCCTCTTTGCACTGTAGAGTTTCAGGTGGCAACGGCGGATAGCACGGTGGATTGTGTTCACTAACAATGCTTTCTGGAAGTATTCCTGAGTCCATTCTGTTATTTCCTTGACAGTGGCATTCCTGTTTGAGGTGCAGTGACGTTTAAGGGCCCGGAGATCATGAGCATCCAGTAGAGTTTTACGGCCTTGACCCTTACGCACAGCGATTGTTCCAGATTCTCTGAATCTTTTGATGATGTTATACACGGTTGATGATGATAACTTAAAAGTCTTTGCTATTTTACGCTGGGTAACACCATTCTGGTATTGCTGCACTATCTTTCTGCACAACAATGGTGGAATTGGTGATCTTACCATCTTGGCTTCAGAGAGACACTGACACTCTGAGAAGCTCTTTTTATACCCAATCATGTTGTCAATTGACCTAATTAGTGTTAATTGGTCTTCCAGCTGTTTGTTATATGCTCAATTTCCTTTTTCCAGCCACTTATTGCTACTTGTCTGAACTTTTTTGGGATTTGTTGACACTGTGAAATTGTGAATCAACATATTTCTCCTTTAAAATGTTACATTAACTCAGATTAAACTTTTGATCTGTCATCTATGTTCTGTTACAAATAAAATATTGACATTTGCCATCTCCACATCATTGCATTCAGTTTTTATTCACAATTTGTTTAGTGTCCCAACATTTTTGGAATCCGGTTTGTACACGATGTACACAAAGTTGGGATCTTTTGTGGACTTGGCCTCCCGACCAGATCGCCTCAGTACTAGTGATGGTTTTTCTGGAGGCACTGGTTTCAAGGGGACCGGGATGTTGACTGGAGGGTCATCAGGCATTGCTGCATGTAGAGTGGACTTGGTGGCAACCGGATTGGTCACCTCACCACTGTCAGGGAAGCTGAGATCTGTATGGTTAGGTGCCGCTGCTTGTGGCCTGAATGGATATCGAGCCTTGAGGCCACGTTGGTTGCGCCTGAGTCTACTGCCCGTTTGTGTGACGATCCAGTAGGAGTCTGGATGTTTGTCGGCAATGTCTATGTAGCCTGCTTTCCACTCCGATGAACAGTCCTCGGTGTACCAGATAAGCTGCTGTGGCGCATAGTGTACCTGTGGGGCATGTTGAGGTTTCAGATGGGTTGCTCTTTTGTCTGCGAGGTTGAGCTTTTATTCCTCAGTGAGGTGAGTGGAGTCAAGTGGCTGACCGAGCCGAGTGTTTATGCGTCTGTTGAGGAATAACTCAGCTGGTGATGGCAGGTCTGCACTGATTGGGGTGTCGAGATAGGCCAGGATGGCTAGTGTGATGTCAGCATCAGTCTTACACTTCTTGAGAATGTTACGCACAGTTTGGATTGCACGTTCGACTCTGCCATTGCTTTGATGGTGGTAGGGGCTGGTGGTGGTGTCGTGGATCTCAAACAGCTCACAAAACTTCTGGAACTGTTCGGACCAAAAGCATGGACCATTGTCAGATATGATCATCTCAGGTAGGCCAAATCGCCTGAAGTTGTCATTCAAGCGGGCAGTTACAACACTGGTGGTGCTGCTTCGTAGTGGGTCTATGAAGACATAGCCAGAAAGATAATCTGTTGACACCAGGATAGGCTGGCCTTGGAAGTCCATAAGGTCTTCCAAGGAGGTTCCAGACCCAGAACCTCCATGGGTCTGGTCGTGGAGATTTTGCCTCTGTGGTGGTCGGGGTTTCTTTGCACCATGCATTTGGCACTCACTGCAGCGATTGACGAGATCAGTGATATCATCCTGCATCTTTGGCCAGTAAACTGCTCGTCAAGCTCGCTGGAGCGTGGCAGATATGCCTTGGTGGCCATCATGTAAGCGCTGTAGTGTGTCCGACCTCATTGTTAATGTGACAACTACTCGACTACCCTTCATTATGAGGCCGTCAGTGCATGAGAGCTCGTCATGGAAACACCAGTAACACTGTAATGTATCTGGCAATTCTTGCATACTATCAGGCCACCCATTGCTGATCAGCTGACCTAATTTGGAGAGCACAGGATCACACTTGGTTTCCTCCTGCAAGTTTGCCAGACGTGTATGCCTTATCCTGAGGACCTGGGCAATGCTGAAATCCAAGCCTGGAATTTGCTGGTCTGAGCCAGGTTTGACCAGCCTAGACAATGTGTCAGCCAGGGGTACGTGTTTGGCACCAAAGTATTTGACATGAATGTTGTAAGTGTGGAGTCTCAGAAGCATTCACACTTGCAGAGAACTGTGGAGCCAAGCTGATTGGCTTACTGAAAATGGATTCCAGTGCTTGTGATCAGTGTGAATGTCGACACGTCTTCCAAACAAATACATGTGCAGCTTTTCACATGCAAAAAGCACTGCCAAGAGTTCTCTTTCTATGTTCGAATACTCACTCTCAGTTGCAGTCAGTGACTTGCTTAAGAACTTCACTGGGCGTCCATCTTGTAGGAGCACTGCCCCAAGCCCTTTGAGGGATGCATCTGTCTCGATAACCACCTGTTTGACAAGATCAAAGTGTGTGAGCTTCATTGCTTGTGAGATTCCTGCTTTGACACTGTCAAACTCGGCTTGGATTTCAGCAGTCCAGGTGTAGCGAACATCTTTTTTCAGGAGGCCACGCATGCCGACTGTTTTCTGGGCCAGATTTGGGATGAAATTGGACATGACTAACCCCAGGAAGCTCTGTAGTTCGTTTGTTGTCTGGAGCGCCGAGCTGTAGGATGGCCTTCACCTTTTTGGGGCAAGGTTCCACACCGTCTGGGGAAATGATTCTTCTGAAGTACTCAATTTGTGTCTTTTTCACCTGGCACTTGTCCTGGTTGAATTTAATCCCAGCAGCCTTAGCTCAGCTCACTGTCACAAGGAGGTGGATGTCATGACGCTCTTCTGTGGAGCCCTGGATTTTGACATCATTTTCACAAGGAAATGTGCCTGGGACTCCAGCCAGAGCTTTGTCCATTTGGGCACAGAAGATTTCTGATGATACGGATAGGCCAAATGGTAAGCGAACAAAGCAGTATTTCTTGAATGGGGTGTTGAATGCGGTCAATGGCTGACTTTCTGGGCTTAGCTTCTGTGTCCAGTAGCCACTTTTAGCATCCAGGGTTAAGAAGTATTTTCCATTCTTGAAAGTGTTTTGGGCATCTTCAGGGCACACCTGGATGTCACCATTCTTTTTGACGACTATCACCAGGGTGTGAACCCAGCTGGTTGTTTTTGGGCATGGGCGTATGATTCCTTCTGCCTCCATGCAATCCAATTCATCCTTGAGCCTGGGTTGTACGCTCACCGGGACCGCACGTGGGGGGAGTTGTACGGGTGTGGCACCTGGTGTCAATTGCAGCTCTGCCTCGCCATCAAATAAACCGACAGAACCATTAAACATTTCAGGAAATATGCGTTTCAAATCCTCCAGAGGATCGCCTGTCTCCTTTCCCAGAGGTAAGTGACGTCGCCATTTCTTTTGGAGAGACTCATAGTCTATCTCAGACTCCTGTGTAACATGCACAACCTCCACATTAATGTTTCTCAGAATGCACACGCTGGATATTTGGACAAGTTTGAATTGCTTGCAAAACTCGAGCCCAAGTATAAGCTCTGTACCCACGTTTGTAATGATAATTTTGACAGTATGAGTGATGCCATTGCATGTGACTTTTGTTTTGATTTTGCCACTGACTGGTATGCTTGCTCCAGTAACACTACGCAGTCGGATGTTGGCAGAAAGTAGGGAGTTTTTTGTGATGTTCAATTTAGGTAAAAGTGAAGCCGGCATACATGTTGTCATTGCTCCGGTATCAACCTTTCCTTGTAGGCAATGGTCGCCTGTGGTGTGGAAAGTGACATCAGCCATTACCTCACGTGCATGAACATTTGTGGGTTGAACAGTACTTATGTCATAGGCATGGTCACATGCATCTTCCTCTGCACTCAGGTCAGTGTCTGCTACTTGAACTGCATTAGTGGTTTTCACAGATTTTTTAAGCCTACACACTTTTTCAAAGTGACCTGTTTTTTTTGCAGAAATTGCATTTAACATCTTGAGCTGGACATTTATCACGAGCATGAATTTGTCCACCACACCATCTGCATTCCCTGCTTGAGTCACCTGTTGCAGGCTTGAACTCACGGTGGGCAGAATGGGGATCAGTTGCTGGCTGCTTCGTTTTCGGATTACCTCCCCGCTGCTGGGATCTGCGAGATGGATCGTGGGAGTATTTTGCATTGTTGCATCCACAGACTCGTATTGCCGTAACATGTCCAAGCATGTTTTTACTGTGACTGTTTTTTCTTTAGTCATTAATTTTCGTTTGCATTCAACATTAGTGCAGCCATGAATTAATTTATCCACAATGAGGAAATCAAAGCCTTCAGGAAAGTCGGCCTGTTTGTGTAGCTCAATCATGCGACTGTAAAATGCGGTAGTATTCTCACCAGTCGTCTGCTTTGCATTGTAAAAGTCCTCTCTTGCCTCGCGAAAGTGTGTTGAGTGTGTGAGGATTCCATCAAGGCAGTTTAGCAGCTCATCTACCGTGGTAACTTTACATTCAGGGTCTTCGGCTTGCTTGGCTTCAACAAGCCGTTCAACTTGCGCGCCAGCCCATATAAATACAAGGTTTAGCTTAACTTCATCATGTTCCTTGTGGAGGGGGCCATGAAGAATTCGTTTAACTTCTTTATGCCACAAACGGTATTGACTATAAGCATCTCTGGAGTTCCAGTCGACTTGCGTCTGACGTTTGTAGTGCTGTGCCATGCTTTACTCGTACAGAGATATCTAGCTGGATATTTGGCTAGAAGATACGATAGAGAGTCCCTACATACCCCTTCGAGAAGCATTACACACAAGGTTCCATCAAGTTTCTCCTCGTACTTGCTGCATAGCGCTACAATGTCCAAATTACGGGGTCACCATGTTCAAGTTTAGTGCTGGGAAAAGCAACTTTCTTTTATTGAGCCGAAACAAGTAACAGTAGAACAGCATTATGGGTAAAACTGCGTCAATACACAAACCCATCAGAAGGTGGTAGCATATACAAGGGGGCAGAGTATTAACTATTACAACAGAGAGATGAGACAAAATATAACCTTTTAGGTTAAATGAAAAGTGTTATGTTTGGAGAAAGGAAAACACTGCATTCCAGCACAAGAATCGTTTCCCATCTGTGAAGCTTGGTGGTGGTAGTATCACAGTTTGGATCTGTTTTCCTGTATCTGGGCCAGGATGGCTTGCTACCATTGATGGAACAGTGAATTCTGAATTATATCAGAGAATTCTAAAGGAAAATGTCAGGACATCTGTCCATGAACTGAATCTCAAGAGAAGGTGGGTCATGCAGCAAGACAACCCTAAGAACACAAGTGATTCTACCAAAGAATGTTTAAAGAGGAATAACGTTTTCAGTTCATGTTTTAGATTGGCCAAGTCAAAGTCCTGACCTTAAACCAGTAGAAATGTCGTTGAAGGACATGAAGCTAGCAGTTCATGAATTCCTTCAACCTGATGGATGTTTTCATCAGTCATTTCCAGCATAATCAGCTTGGTTGGTACTGTTTTGTATTTAAAGATGCAGATGTTGATGTTTATGCTGATGCTGAGTGTTGATGCTTTTGTTCTAGGTACTGTGTCGTTACAGAAATGTCTGGAATGTTGACCTCAGACTTCGCCCTGCATTTTTAGGTGGAGTCATGAAGGAGTCAGGCAAGTCTATGGTGTGATGGAGTGGTCATGAAAACCATCAGTCCAACAAATCAATAAAAAACAATGCAATAGGACTATATGTTTTAACCGTACTAAACATTTTCAGTTGGAAACATCTTGATACAGTACCCATCAAAAGTTTGGACACACCTTCTGGACATTCAGGGGTTTTTCATGATTTAAAAATGGTCTGCATTGTAGATTAATACTAAAGTCATCCAAACTATGAAGAAATACATATGTAATTATTTAGTAAACAAAACAGTGTTAAACAAACCAGAATATGTTTATATTTTACATTCTTCAAAGTAGGCACCTCTTGCTTAGATGGCAGCTTTCTTGGCATTTTCTCAGTCAGCTTTATGAGGTAGTAACCTGGAATGGCTTTCAGTTAACAGCTGTGCCTCGTCAAGAGGTAATGACTTGCATTTCTTGCCTCTTAATGTGTTTGAGACGTCAGTTGTGTGTCTACTTTAAAGAACCTAAAATCTAAAACATATTTTGGTTTCTTTAACACTTTAAGTTTACTACATGATTCCTTAAGTGTTCCTTCATAGTCTGGCTTGACTTCAGTATTCATTTACAATGTGGAAAAAAATAAAAACATTGAATGAGAAGATGTGTCCAAACATTTGATTGGTCTTTGATTGTATATTATAATTTTAAACTGCATAGTTTAATGGGGGCAGCTGTGGCAACATAGAAAAATTTACTTATAAAATTCTTTATATTACATAGTGTTGTATTGTAAATGCGTGTTGTATTGGTGTGGGTAGGGTGCAAGGAAGCATACCTGTCAAGTCTCCCGTTTTGGCCGGGAAACTACCATATTTTACCCCTCTTTCCCGGCGTCATCCCGTATTAGTATTTTCCCGTAAATTCACCATATTATACTTAAAAAAATTCCCGTGCCTCTCCAAACTGAAATGTCAGTAACCTCGCGAGAACTATGGCTTTATATTTGTGCCACAATTCTGAGCGCGCGTGCGCGATGTTTTGCTCGAGCAAGAAGAGTTTTGCACGCACATGAACTCAATAGTGTATACAAATTTCTCTCCCATGCGCTCAACTGCTCTCCTGCGCGCTCAACATTTCTCATCTTAACGCTCGCTTCGATTTGTACCGCGCATGCGCATGAGCACGTCAGTTTTATTGAATTCATTAAATCAGAGTTGTTTTAGTGAAGGATGAAAACTTTTGCACTTTATCGATTTATTAAATGTATGTTTAATTGTTTGTTAAAAAAGATGTCATTTACGTTTTCCGGACTTTGCAGGATTACTTAGCAGGGTTGCCAGGTCCCCAAAAATCTCCATCCCAATGTCTGACATAAAGCTCCCTATAGAACCTGACACCACCCTAAAATCTAGAGCGTCCAATCACATATTATTATTAGAATTACTATTTTATTAGTAGTAGTGGTAGCAAATATAATGTAAGAAGAGCATGTGTACTTTAAATAAAATGTGTTTCACTTAAAGACAATCAATGTGTATATGTGCTGAAAATATGTAAAATAAATAACTGTGCTTCAGTTCCCTTTTGTGTTTTCATTTAGGCTGTATTATGAGACTTACATATGTAGGAATGTCCACAGCATTTCAGTGTCAACAAAGGTAGGCCTTTTAGATTCTGATCATCTAATTGTAAGTGGTTCACAGGTGGTTATTTTAGATTTCTTGTAAATTTGTCTGAAAATGTAAGGGATACTGAACCTCAGTTGGGCTGGTGGGACGGCGCAAAACACGTGGCGGAAAATTTCCCTTATTTTTAAATCCAAAACTTGACAGGTATGCAAGGAAGTGCTTATCTATGAACCATGAAAGAGTAGGAAATACTGCTCTCAGAAGTGGATGCTTCTACATGAATAAAAAAAATGAATTTACATGAATTCTACATATGATGCATAAATATAAATATGACAAATTATCAGGTTCTCACTCAGGTGTCAACTGATCTAAATAGGCAGAAACAATTAGAAAGGGAGAGATCCTGCATCTTTTATGAAAAATCCAGTACAAATGAACTTCATTAGTAAATTTAGAGAGTCCAGATAAATGGGACCTTGCAAGAACATCTTGATGCAGGACTCATTCTTCTGATTTCCAGAATTGTTGTATTTAGATTCTTGTACTGTTCATGTATTCCCTCTTCTTTGTTTTATCTTCACATTTAACTTTCTGATATTTGTATTGTATCTGTATTGTAACTCCAGGTAACAGACCACCTGCAATGATCCCAAATAAGGCTTTGTACACGACCACAGACCTTGCCCGACTGGCTCAGTACTTCAATGTCCCTTTACACTGTCCTTCAGATCCCTTTGAGGTCATGTATGAAAAAGGTACTCAAAGCCACTATATGTTTTTCTGAGGCCGCATGCATATGAACAAGGAGTAAAACACTGCAAACCGATGGGGAATGTAACGTTAACATTGATGAAATATTCAGTTAATCCTCTGGAGTCGGCTCTCCTGATGGCAGCATATTAACAAAATTCAGCAAAAACACTTATATAACTGAGAATTTATCCTAGAAACAAAACTAAACATAGCACAGAAATGTTGAAGGACCTACTTTTCAAATATATTTAGCTTAAATTGAAATATATTATTAAATATTTGTGAGAGTGAGTCAGACAGCTGGGCATTTTAACCCACCCAGACACGATCTGTCATTCATATGATAATGATGTGGTCATTCCAGAGATACCATTGGTGGAATAGTGGCTGTGGAATGTGAACGTGAACAACAGACATCTCACCTGAGGGTTCACACCTGTTTCATAAATATTTAATCTAGGAACCACTGAATGAGTGAAACGTCACCTCACATTTGTTAAGCTTTAGAAATAAAACCACATACAGTTTCTGAAAACTGCAATGAACAGTGTGTAGCCAACACTTCTGTTTATTCAGTTCTGAGCTCAAAAGTCTTGACTAGAAAGTTTTTTTTTTCACAGTATATTATCACGTCTGAAAAGAGGCTTTTGGAAAGTTTAAGTTTAGAGCAGATTTAATCAAAATCTAGATTTATGACACTTACTGTTTTGACACTGAGCCTGTATAACACTTTGTGGGAATTTTTTTTTTTTAGATGATTGTAATTTGTAAAAAAAAAAAAAACAAAAAAAAAAAAACAAAAACAAAAAAAAAGACAAGATATGCCAAGTCAGAGTGTCTGAAATTCCCTCAGACTCCAGAGGATTCTTTCAGATGTAAACTGAATCGTCCATGTGAAACTGCATTGTAGGGAAACAACAACATATTTCTTTACAGTGGCAAACCTATGTTTTGATGAATATGTAAACAATATGTGTACTGTTTTGCTTATTATGCCTTCTGCATCAAATGTATGTTAAATTATTTATTTTAGGCTAAAACATTATCTTTAAGGTTAATTACAGTGTCTAAGGCATCATTATTATAATCATATTATAATATATAATAATCAGTGGTGGACAGTAACGAAGTAAATGTAATTCGTTACTGTACTTAAGTAACATTTCCATGTATCTGTACTTTACTTAAGTACTTTTATTTGGTAAGACTTTATACTTTTACTTCACTACATTTGAAAGCGAAACTTTGTACTTTTCACTTCGTTACATTTACAGAAACATCTCGTTCCTTTTTTTAGGGATGCCCCGATACCAGCATCGGGTATCTGTCCCATACCACATGCGCGTACTTGTACTCGCATTCATAAAAGTGCTCCGATACTACAGGATCCGATACCAGCGTGATGGGAGCTTCGTTTCCTTCTAACAGACAGTATTAGTTTGCGCCACAAAATAAATAAATAAATAAAATTTAAAAATAAAATTAAAAAAAGAAGACGATGACTACATACCGTAGCCGAGCTGAATAAGCCACTTAACGGCAGCGTGACTTTAACCAGCCCGTGTAACGACTACTGTTTGGTCTCATAAAGAGTCATACACAGGCTCCTGCTTTCCACTCTGTTTATTCTGAAACAGATTTTAAAAGGAATTAATCTTCTCTCACTGGATGAGTGCTGACTTCACAGACATCCGTCTCAGAGCTCTCACTCGGAGTAACTCATACTACATATACATGTGATCGTAAAGTTTGATTCCATAATAAAAGTTTCAAAATCATACATGAAAAGCTCTCTTTTCTTGAACACATACAGAGGATGCACAGTAAAACACATACAAACGCTTAAAGTTACACAACTTCTATGCAATGCACATTTTTTTTAGGGGAACTGAAAAACCAGGGAGTAACATACCTGAAACAGATTTTAAAAGGAATTAATCTTCTCTCACTGGATGAGTTCTGACTTCACAGACTGAGATTATAAAAATATAAGAAAAGTTAGGACTTTTGCTGTCGAGGGAATGCTAGTCACATAACACGGCTAAGTTAGGTGAAGCACGTGTATGAACAATAATTTGACAAAGTTATAGTGTTCCTAATCTAAATTCTGCACTAAACAAAATACAACATGTTTGTACAATGTACTAAAACAGTATTTTAACGTTTTTTAGCTCGATATGAATTTAATTATATTATATTAATACAGAACTGCAGCAGCTACACACCATCCGTCTCAGAGCTCTCACTCGTCTGATAGGAGGGGGTACGGCAGCAGCAGAGGGACACAGTCTGCAGTGATGTCATAGCAAGAGAAGAAAAGCTCCCTTAAAATATTTTTAACATTTATAATAAAAATATAAATAACTTTTTACACATGTTCTTAACCCTCTTCCTAATAATGCAACCATTTTGATTAAACTCAATATTTTAATAACTCTTTAATTTTAACTCTGTTACACCCTACCCCACTGAATTTCACCAAAATGAACACATATTGCTCGGGTGTTTACATCCACTCAGACACAAAATCACAAAATACATTTTCAAGCTCCTTGGACAAGGGTAGTTCAAAATTCTCCAACTTAAAAGAGTATCCCAACCCGGGATGAAAAGGAAAGAGAATGGCGCCAAATTCTCTACCATTTTCTGGAAGCAGGATGCAGACTACATCCCACAAAAACCCTGCCCCACAATGAGCTACGCTCTATTACTTAACCATAATAACATGAGTGGTGTACTACATTAACCAGAGGAAAAAAATTTGAATTAACAAAAAGAAAAAGAAAAAAAAATATTACAAGGTGGATTTTATACCTTTGTTACAACTGTAAAACTGACATTTAAGAGTAGGTCATTTAAACACCTGAAAAATTGCCTTAGCAAACTTATCAATAGCTTTATAACTGTTTCTGTCTGTCACTTGCTTTGACATAGTGTAAATCAAGCGATCAACTGGCTTAACTAACCGACCCACACGTGACCTAACCTCCTGCACTGAACTTGAGCTCACAGTATTCTTAAGAGGTTCACTACAGTGTGCTTGTTCAAGGTTTCCAGATGTGCCTGATTCTGATCTGGTGTCATGGCTGAACTGATCTACATTTTCTGAGTGAAAAGTCTGCTCTCTGTTTATCTCCCTTGAGATTGTGGACTGTACAGTAGATGGAGCTTCAATATTTTCAATCCTGCTCATAGTATCCTCATGACAAGGCAACCCAGATACCCACTCTTGAGTTCTTGTACATGTGTCTTCATCAATGTCTCTTCCCGTCAGACAATCATCCACATCCGAGACATCATGTGACAAAGCTGATTGGGACTCAACAAAAGAGGCATCTGAAACTTTGTCTATGTCCAATGGCAGAAAGTTTGCAAGCATCAGCAAGTTACGGTGAACAACTCTGTCCTGACCTGTTACAGAGTTACGGATTCTGTATGTGTGAGTTGACACATTCACATTGACAACAGTGTAGACTGTGGACTCCCACCTATCTGCAGTTTTCCGCTTCCCTCGCTCTCTCCTGTTTGCAACCAAAACTCTGTCA
>BRDA01075907.1:11616-39116 GCA_036984385.1 Crenuchus spilurus | reverse complement strand
TCTCTATCAGCTGCTAAAACATCGTCAGACTGTGTGCATCAGTCCTAACAGTCGAAAAAACATATTTCCCAA
This sequence comes from Crenuchus spilurus, assembly GCA_036984385.1. Classification (NCBI taxonomy): domain Eukaryota; kingdom Metazoa; phylum Chordata; class Actinopteri; order Characiformes; family Crenuchidae; genus Crenuchus; species Crenuchus spilurus. The sequence goes on along the minus strand of BRDA01075907.1, from coordinate 39,044 downwards.
TAACTGTTTATTATTCAGACATATCTCTATTAACTAATTAATTGACCTCTGATGGTAATTGGTGTCTGAATACTTTTGGACGTCACACTTTTAAGATTTTTATTTGAATAAAATTTTTGAAAACAATGTATCATTTTCATTCCACTTCACAATTATGTGGTACTTTGTGTTGGTCTCTCACTTAAAATCTCAATGAAATATATATTTAAGTTTGTGGTTGTAAGGTGACAAAATGTGAAAAAGTTCAAGGGGGCCAAATACTTTCGCATGGCACTGTAAATGGCGGAGTAATACTTAAAGAGTTTCCGTCAGAGTGCCATTATTGTGAAATATCAGCACTCCTAGAACATCTCTCAGCCAATCAGATTGCGAGATAAGAAGTAACTGTGGTATAATTAACAGTATTAGATTATTGGTTTATATGACGGTTTATGATCATTTGTAGCTTGTTAAACACTAGATGCACAATCAATGACCAATGTGCTTACATATAGAAGATATTCATGTAGTGAAACACACATACCAGTGAACACACACTAAGGGGCAGTGAGTACACTTGCCCAAAGTGGTGGACAGTGCCCAGAGAGCAGCTGGGGTTTAGGTGCTATTCTCAAGGGCACTTCAGTCCTGCCAGGGGATTGAACAAGCGACCTTCCGTTCACAAGACCAGTTCCTTATTATAGATGTCAGCCATATGCAAACACACATCCGTGCTGTGTTGGTACATTAGAAAGTTTTTATTTGACAGAACAAACAGGGTGAATCAGTACACAGCTTAGATGTGTGAGCTGTTTGCACATAAGGGAGGGAGGGTAAGAAATGAAGACAAGCGTAAAGCTATATGAGTCCTCATATAGTCCCTACTCACTCATGTCTTTACAAATAATTTACCTCTACTACTTTATCTATTTATACCATCTTTCATGCTCTTCTGAGAGCACACAGTCTCTCTCTCTCTCTTTCTAACTCTCTCTCACTTCACCACACTCCCAGCAGAGCTTTAATGGGCCTGAAGTAGCTGACAGAGTTGCTTAAGCTGGGTGAATGGGGCTGTTAATGGAGCCGGCTTCGCTCACAAGGCGAGTGTCAGCCTGGGCAGCAGCAGAGGCTTCACACAGGTTTCTCTCCTGCACTTTAACAAAGCCTCGCACAACCCTACTCTCTCCCACTGAGCCACAGCAGCATACGCACTCAGACACGCATCAACAAGTGTTACTGCTGCTAGTTCTGCTTGTGATCATACGACACCCTTATATTTTTCACTCACAGTTACAGACATAATGCTGCTTTAGAGATGCTCCAGTCCAAGAGCCTGGCCATAACAATTTGGCTCATGTCAAAGTGGCTCTGGGCTGCATGCTATAACACAACATAATCTTGTTAATGTTATACATAATATACACAGTCATATGAGAATATTACAAGCAAATCCTTGTATCTACACTCATTGTCCATTTTATCAGCTCCACTGACCTTATATGAAGGTTCTACAATTACAGACTCTGTAGTCCATCTGCTTCTCTATAGACTCTGTTAGCCTCCTTCTTCCCTGTTCTTCAATGACAAGAACCCCCACAGAGCAAGTAATACTTGATTGTCCACTCTATTAGACACATCTACACAGTAAATCTGCCAGTGTTAAATCAACACTATTAGAGTTAAATTAACACTGGGAGTGTTACATTTTGACACCCTCAGTGTTAATTTAACTCTAATAGTGTTGATTTAACACTGGTAGATTTACTGTGTACCTTCTTGGTCCACCTTGTAGATGTAAAGTCAGAGACAGAAGTTTGTGTTGGTCATCCTCTAGTCTTTCACTGGTGACCACAGGATGCTGTTGACTGGATAGTTTTGGTTTGTGCATTGTTTTCACTCCAGCATTGGCACTGAGGTGTAAAAAAAAAACATCAGCAGCTCTGCTGTGTCTGATCCACGCATATCAACACTCCACCACCACTTCAGTGTCACTGCATTGCTGAAAACGAGTGTAGATACAAGGACTAATATGACTGAACACACACATGCATATTAGGGTGGAGCTTTAAATAACAGTTTAGAAAATTTTAGATTTTCTAAGGTCTTACCCCTCAAAAAGTTTCTTTAATAGATAGAGAGTCCTACGGTAATATTTAGAGGTGGCCCAAAGAGCTCAAAGTTTGATCATAACAACTTTACTGAACAGTGTGAAATATTAAACCTTGTTTTAGAAATAAGTCAAATAAGTTAAAAATAACCAAAGCATAACACTTAGTTTAATACAACCTTTAATAATAGAACAACAGTAAGTGCTGCAATGCTTCCTTTTTATTTTGCTTCTGACTGCCGTCCTTTGTTTTTCATCAAAAATCTCCACTGTTCAAAGATTTTTTTCCATTTTTTGCCAGTGCTGTTGGTCTCTTATGGGAATTCTAACTTTATTCCAAAATAGGGAAATCTCCTCCACTGCAACATCTGCTGTTTCTTGAACCATTTTATTGAGTTTTAGATGCTGGTGCATAAAGAAGCCAAGTGCCATGTGAACTGATGGGAGTTTTGAACCTGTTAACTCGGTTACAGTCGATCCCAGCAGATATATTTGTCATTTTGATCTTGTGCCATTGTGTTTACTTCACAACTTGCCTATAAATGCACAGTTATGATGAAATTGCCAACCTTTGCAAAGCACCATTTGCAACATAAAATTCGGACAATTTAACTCATTATTAAATATGCTGGTCATTGGCTGAGTTATTAAGAATCAACAAATAGTGTCCAAAAAGTCATAATTACCATGTTTGAGATTGGAGCATGCTAATGGAAGAGAGACAGGAGGTTTCGATCTTTCCATTGTTCTATGCCATTTGATGTAGAATTTAACTACAACTATAAAACTTTAGTCTGAGGCCCGAGTGGTTCAGCGGGCTAAGACGCTGACACTATGATCAGAGGATAGCGAGTTCGAATCCCGGTCATGCTGTTTGCAATCAACAGCCGGGGCCTAAGAGAGCGAAATTGGCAGGGATGGGCTAATTAGCTACCACTAAATTGGGAAGGGGTAAAAAAAAGCCCTTTAGTCTGATTGAGCTACCAGTAAATATGAACGAAAAGCACTAATATTTTCAGATTATGGTTTTATGTAATAGAGAAACAATATAAGAGGGTAAGACCAATTTTCTCAACAGGTTAAAAAATAAGCTCCACCCTAATGCATATCAGCGTTATCTTTACTATTTAGTCTTAGAAAGAGATGTCAAGTCAAATAAATTTCAGAGCATGACAAAAATCCATTATGTGTTGTCATGCTTCTATACAGTGAAATTCTGGTCATGGCTCAGAGGAACCTCAGAGCTTTCCTACATGATGAAAGGAAAAGATGAAGAGAAAGAGCTGCTGCTGGGAGGTTGGTTGGAGTGGGGTCAGAGGTCAGGGGAAGCAGGAGGCAGATGAGATGAGATGAATGCGTGTGTGTGTGTGTGTGTTGGGAGTGGGGGCCTGCTGAGCATGAACACAATAAGGATTGGAGAGTATCTGAGCTGGACAACACACTATTGGAGCCCTGCTGTTAGCTTTACTGAAATACCACTGCACAGAGCAAAGTGACATTAGAGCATCCAGGAGAGGACACAGCTGAGCCGTGCCAGTGGACAGATAATGTTCATCTGAACTGTGTGATTGGACAGGTTAGGTTAGACTGCACAACAGAGATAGAACTTGAAGTCTGAAATCATACTGAAAAGCTGAACAAAACAAAATCATTTGACATGTATTGCTGCAAGAACTAACAGAAAGAGGGGGAGAGCACTGGCACAGCTGATGCTGATGAATATGTATTTTTTAAATATTGAACGCCCTTGTTGTTACTTTTTTGTTGTTAGCTTTCACATATCTGAACTTGGTTGTATGCAAGGACTGTGGAGGACTTGGGTCCAGTAGGTCACCGGTGCCAGCAGGACACTTAACCCCCAACTTCTCTATGGACATCATAGCTGATGGGACTGACCATTGCTCTGGGAATGTGATGTCGTCAGTGCATGGTTGGGACAAAGGTGGGGGTCATTTTGCTATGGGTGTAACATAGCGATGAATTGTTCTTCTAGTACACACTACCATCTGCTCAATTTAACTGTGATGTATTGTGAATACACAAACTTAAGATAAGCTTACATTTATTTTCACCTCTCTGATGCTTTAATCAATTTTGATATTGATTGTGGTGAATATTGATGGTGGTAAATCAACTACAACTAAAAATGATCACTATCAGCTGACCTAGTGATGCTCCACCCACAAATGTATCTGTTTATAGCCAGGTTGGACAAACTTTACCAAATTTTTGCAAAAATTCACAATCAGCCTAATGAGAAATATGAAGGTTTGTGTGTTATACATTTCAAATGATATTTACTTTGTATGCGCATTAGCGTGGTGCAAAATTTCCGACTTCCGAAAAATCAAACTCCGATCCTCTTATTTTAATCTATTGCTGGAATTAACAATGTAGTTAAAAAAATTCAAAATGACTTCATATTTAGGCTCAATGCAAGCAAAGTTTCTCATATAAGCAATTATTACGTTTATACACACATCATAACAAAAAGTGCAGCTGCCAACAAAAAAACTAACATTTTATTACCAACTAAACTGTTGAGTAGAGCTGCAGAGCTCACTATGACTGACTGAGTATGTGAGTCATCTGCAGCATCACAAACACTTGGTCTGTAATTCAAAATGTGTGAATAATGAATAGCAAAGCAAAAAAAAAAAAAAAAAACTCAGTAAATGTCGAGGTTACAGTAAGTAAACTAAATACAAACTAAGCAGCAGTGTTTACAGTCACCTTCTGTTAGTAAAAGTTACATTTACAATACATTTCATCTCATTTGAATAAAAAATGGCATTACTTTTCCACAGTAGTAGCATCAAATGGAAGGTTGGGAGGAAATAAAACAAAATCATGCATACCCTGGACCACCCTAATGAGCTTGCAAACAACCTACTGATTCTATGCTCACAAATGCATTATTGTGTACTGTGAAAGGTCACATTATTAGCATTCATCTGCTGTAGTCACGTGACCTTTTACTTGCAGTAGTCAGTTTAATGATGCATTAATTAATTGCATATTAATGGGAATGTAGCTGGGAGAACTAAAAGTTATCAAATCTCTAAAAAAACACTGTATAATGTAAGTAATTTTAGTTTTTATTTGTTGCATAGAATTTGTTTCCAGTACAAATACTTTAATATGACTCCTTATTTTAATCAGTATGGATAAGAACATCTAATAAGAAAAATGAAATGTTTGCAGGCATGTATTTACTACATAATCCATATCCATGCTCTGGTGTCTATATATACTGTATATAAATCATAAATAAAATAGAAATGCTAAAAACTTGGGGCTTTTGACTGAAAGTTGGGTTGTTGATGGAAAGTTAGCAACGTTTTCATCTATATTCAGCCATTAGACTCTTCCTCTTCAATGTAAACAAGTAGCATAATGGTACAATGCTAATTAGCATTAGCAAAATTAGCTATTTTCCTAAAATTAACTTTAACAACAGTAATAAATTACCCTGCTTACAGTATCAGAGTATGTTGAATCATAACCAATGTATATGTATTGTATTGCAATTTTCTTGTCAATACTATAATAACGCTTGCAAAAAGTCAACATAAATAAACACTAATGTTGGTTAGCGTACACAGGTATACGATTAAACCTTTTGTTTTTTGGATGGCTGTAGTGATATCAAAGTGTACAGCATATGGAATTCTGATGTTGGTCATAAGAATGGTGGTCCAGTCATAGAGTGATATCACATGAGACAGATGAATTGCAAATATTAGTCTAGTGAGAAATCTCTGCAACACTGTCGTTTCCCATTTGACTAGCTACAATTACAGCTAAAATGTATTATTTTCTCTGAAACACTGTACTTAAATAAGTGTTGAAGTGTAAATATTGGTGAATTGATTTTTCAGTCATTTTTATAGAGTGTAATACCATAAATATCAAGAATTGAATTATGATGAAATCTGAGATTTTTTGATGTACTAAGCTGTTACCTAAAGAAACATAATCAAGCCAAATCGTTGTGAAGTCACAGATTTACACCCTTTGTTCTGCAGTCCAAACACATCTCGAAAACACATATCGATTTTGATACCAATCTTTTCCACTGCAGACCTGTTTTATTGCATGTAGGCCTATAAACACAGTGCTGGGACACACTTAATCAAACAATTATACTAAATCAAAGAACGGGGCAACTGTGTCCACTGTTTATATGAAAACAAACGGGCACCTCTGGCTGGAGATCATTTACAAGAGCAAGAGAGAGAGAGAGAGAGCCTGCCTGCTCTTTCACAGTCCTACAAATCCTCTTTAATCAGATATGAGGAGGGGAGAGAGGCCGAGTGTAAGAGAGGGAATGATTAGTAAACAGGAGCCTGTGCCACTGCTTCATTGGCATTCGAGTGGGGTTAGCGTGTTGCATTTAAAATGCCGTCTGATGAGGACTACAAAATCAAACCATTTGTTACTGCCATTGAAGTGCCTGTGGGCAACAGGCAATTAAATTGGAATTAGTGTGGGGAATGAGATACAGATGATTCATATGGAGAGGGAGAGCTGTCAGAGAGACGGTCTGGAATTCCATTAGCTTAACTGGGATGGATACGTCAAGAGTAAACATGCTTGGCCCCCTTTAGCTGCTGCCGACTTTATCCCAGCACGAGCCGTTCTGATGCATCATCTAACCTGTGTCTGATTTACACGCAGAACATTTTAAGAGCAATATATGTCAAGCTTGGAGATGATTAAAACGGAAAGGCATGCGCCAGTTGTGCACTACAATTGAAATTGGACGGAAAGTGAGCAACAACAAAGTTCAATATGTGATGCCATTTGGAAAGGGGAGTTTATTCCCTTACATGTTGTGAAGCCTGTATTTCCCCTTTTCACACCTACAGGTGGGCAGTATGACTATATGCCATTGTTACCATGCTAACTGATGCCTTTTTCTGATTACATTACAGCTATCATTAGAACTTCTAGTGACCTATTTGTGGTGACTTATCCATGGTCCACTCAAACACATCCATCCATCTTCCACTCAATCCTGATCAGGGTTATGGTGAGCCCCTCACAGAGCACAGGGCATTACGCAATCCTAGCTAAGGCTAACACTGGGAGCACACACAGAACAATTTAGAGTACCCAGTTCACCTGACATCCATGTTTTTGGACTGCAGGAGGAAATTGGAGACACCGGAGGAAACCAATGTAGACACGGGGAGAACATAGAAACTCCACCCATACGGGGACTTGAAACCAAGACCTCAGTGCTGAGAGGCAAATGTGCTAACCAACACGCCACCCCTCACAAAAAAATACTGCTCAGAAATTAATGCTCACCCAGGATTTTCCATGTCAAAACATGGAAAAATAATTTTCCAAAAATTTACAAAAGTAATTTAAAATGATAAAATCTGTAAATGCTGCTGTTCCAGATACTGAATTTTCTATGGTAGAAGGATTTCGTATCTCCCACAAGGTTTTGGTGTCTTCCATAAGTAGTTGACAGTAAGGATATAGGCTTTAGTACAGCTGTTTAGACTCCACCAGATTATTAGCACCAAATGAGGAATATTGTTGATACACAAGAATAGGAGATATCAGTCCATAAACAACCTCAATAAACACTGTCAATGCAATCTACAGTACATGCAGCCATTTTTCAACTCCGTCTTTGAAAAAGACTTTATATTGTTCAAGATTAGCAAAATAAGTGCTATAACACTAAGGCTAGCTCATATGTCTCATCATGCCTTGCAGAAAATCTTCTAGCGGAGAGTAAACGGCTGTAGTAAAGCCTATAAGCTCACTGTCAACAACTTGTGGGAGACACTGAAACTGAACAAACATGGGGTGACACTGGCCTACCTCACCCGTCTACCACAGAAGACTGAGTGTCTGGAGCAGTAGCATTTGTTTATCGTAAGTCCTGTTCAGATTGGATTAGATAATCACAGGAGGATGTGAGTTTTTTACATTTTACACATCTCAATGTTGAAATTCCAGACAATATCAAAATGATTACAGGATGAGTTTCTGGGGGGTTATATATTTTTAATAAACCTGTTTGTCTGTTATATGGTCACAGTTCATTTGTTCCTGTAGCTGTAATTATAATCACTCTAATAAACCTGTATTATTTTTAATAAACCTATATAAGCCAGTATCTCATTTTTATGATTTTTATGTCTTTGACCTCCACATAATGCTGAAGTAATATTTTTTAAAATCAGAATTTTTTTTTGGTTTGCAATTTATGAAGGTTTTTGGTGGGTTCATGCATTTTAAGACTAAATATGGCTAGTAACTGTGTCCAAACATCTTTCCAACGCAAGATGACACCTACAGTATCTGGAGGTCGTTGATTCGATCCATTGGGAGATCATGACTGAAGTGCCGACGATCAAGGCACTAACCCCCAACTGCTCCTTGGGTGCCATGAATAGGGCTGCCCACCGCTTCAGGCACATGCTCTTACAGCCTAGTGCAGGGGTGCACACACTTTTTCAGTCTGCGAGCTACTTATCTAATGACAAAGTCAAAATGATCTACCTAATATAAAAATGCAAGACACATATTTATTTATACAAATATTGACAATTTATGTGTACAATGTATGCTGTTGTACCTTGAATAATTACATGAACCCATATTACACAATACAACTGTGTACATGTTTTGTCATTAGCCTACTTTACTCTGATGACTTGCGCTGAATGGAATCAGTCAGGGATGCAGAGTCTGGACAGTAGTTGCTGATAGCCAGCCTCAAGCAAACCTCCAAATGATCATCAGTCACAGTGGAACGATACTTGGACTTAATGATCTTCACGTGTGAAAAGGCTGACGCTGAATAATGCAGTCAAGACAAACTCACTTCAAAAATGACAGTAAAAAGTCCTCCACTCCGTATGGAAATGCTCAGTTTTAGGTTTCTTACACAGGCAGAACAAACATACATGTTAAGAACTTACAGTGACAGGTGAACACGGACTGCTGGCCAACTTGAAAAACGCTGGTTTACAAGTCCAGATGCTGTTTTATGAAGCGATAGCGGAGACGGCCAATCACACGTTGGCAAGAAACGGCAGAGCCAATCGAATGAGTTTGTGGGCGGTCTAAAGTGAAACAGGATTTTCAGATTGAGCGGCATGGAATCGCGCTGGGTCCTAGTGCTCGACCAGTCTCCCTGTACATCAATCAAGTGAGATGTTTTATAGCGAGGACGGATTATAGGCTGACGTCTATTTTTTTTTATGCCATGCGATCTACCCACAGTACCTTTGCGATCGACCGGTAGATCACAATCGACATATTGTGCACCCCTGGCCTAGTGTGTTCACTAGTGTGTGTGTGTTTGACTGCACGGATGGGTTAAATGTGGTCAAATTCTGATGTGTCCTTGGCAAAAGTACTGTAGAATCTAATCTATGATCAGAGAATGATGAGTTAGAATCCTGGTCACACTGCTTGCCATTAGCAGCCTGAGACAGCAAAAATGTCTGTTCTCTCTCCAGGTGGGTAGAGAACACTCTCTCCCCATCATTACAAACTATGTAATGTCTGCTGGTTCAGGCGTCTGATAAAAAAAATAAACGAGGCGGCGGCTGATTTCACATGCATTGGAGGAGGCCTGTGCTAGTCTTCACCCTCCTACAATCAAGGACATTACAAGTGACTGGGGGAGTCCTTCTAATGTTCTCAGAGGATGAGGAGAAAGAACACAGGGATGGTACATCAAGATGTAAATAAAATCACTGATGAAAGAAGAAAATTGAAGTAAGTGGGCTATAGTGTCTAGAAAAAAATACATTTCCTCTGATATAAAAGTATGCTGGCTGACATAAAAAATGCCCAATTTAATGGGTGACCCCACACATTTGAGTGTTAGAGTATGTTCTGTCATAACAACAGCTTTATAAAGTCTGCAAAACATCCAATTCAAGCTGAGAAATTGAGTTTCTAGTTTAATTGAATTTCTGTTACGTGTACAGATGTCGCAGTGGCTAAATTGGAAATGCCGATGACAGATTTATATTAGAAAGTAAAAAAGATGTGATCTGATCTATGTGAACAGTGTGACCTTTCACACGTATACTAGTTAGTGTGAGTTTAATTCTTCCTGTCGTTTTTTTTTACAAAGACCTCCACCCTTACATGCACCCCTGCTTTTTCCTCCACTCTTTCACTGTCTCATAAGGTTTCCAGTCACAGTGGCCCGAGTGCTGACCGCTGTACCTTGTTAATAATTTGGTGAGTAAAGGGTCATTGACAAGCTCTAATGTTGATGGCTAAAGTCCCTGTGCTGGAATGCATTGTACCTTTGGCTATGATTTATTCCAGAAGCCATCTGGACAGTGGGTGGGGGAGGTGGGTGGATGCGGGGGTGTCGTCCTGAATGTCAGAGTGACCTGCCCTATTATTGGCCTGTGTGGAGGGTCTGGCTCTTTCATGCTCCTGAGGCTCTTTATTTCTGAAGCATAAAGCTGCTGAGGTGGTTCTTCTGGCCCACAAAAGGACTCTCCACTGCGTCTCATCAGACAAGACAATGAGAAGCAATGTGCTGGTGTGTGTTTTTGTTTCCTCAAAGTCAGCCGCTGGAACGGGGAACAATTGGGGACAATTACGGATGAATACTGGAAGAGAATACTGGAAGAGAATGCGAATGAGGAATTGAGAAAACATTGCAAAGCAGGAGACACCATTTTCAGTCAATAATCTAAACAAACAAACAAAAATAAACTTTCGCTCAGACCTGAAAACTCATTAAAGAGAGAAAAATGTCTCATAGAGGAGAGAAAATGAGATGGAGAGTGAGAGAGATGGAAAGAGAGAAAGAAACAAGAGGTAGAGAGAGTGAGAGAGAGAGACTCGCTGTAGGATATCAGTATTCCAGAAGAACAAGCTGCCTTTCAGAGCTCGTAATGAGCCCCAGGTCACAGGAAACAGGTGCTTGGTAGATTTTCAAAAGCACAAGAGCACCTCAGAGTGAGCCTCTGTCTTTGTATATTCATCATATTCTGCGTGATTAATCATTTCTTAAAACCAAAACATTCACAGGCAGAACAGAGCGAGCTCTTTTACTCCAGGCTGAGGAAAAATAGTAAAACACAAGGGGCTCGTTTGCAGATGCTGCAGTAGAATCTACATTATTCTCAGTATGCAACATAAATAGTGTCTGAAGCCTAATCTGGCATAAATACTGCAGCATGAATGTGTACATGTACATACATCTGCTAACATCAGCGATGAATGGCAACTCTATGTTATTTTATGGAGAAAATAAAGCAGGAACACTTGTTGAGCACTGCGCTCAGCGTCCAGCAGGGGGAGTGCTGTGTGATCACTTACTCTCCCGGCAGACCTCACATGACCCCATCACACAGCATCAGTAACAAACATCTCCCACAAACACACGCCGTGACTCACTCGGCTATTATTTAAAGTCGTCGTGAGATTATTTCAGTGTCATGTTTATTTCTGTGCACTGTTTCAAACGGGTCTTAGAACAGGAAAGTCTGTTTATAAGAAAAGCTTAAAGGAATGGTTCACCCAGAAATGATATCTTTTCTTTTTTCCACTTACTGCATGTGTTCAGCCTAGAGTCCGGATTAGTTAAAAGGCTACTCCAGCTATAACTATCAGCTATGATAAATAACAGGTTTTCTGTTCATAGCCCACAGTAATCAAGCTTACAGTACGTCTTAAAACACACTGACTGTCTGGGAGACTTTCATTAAGATCTGTATGCAGTTTACGTGGGTTGAGAGACATTTTAGTGATGTATTTTAAACAGAAATGACTACTGAAGTGACTATTTGTTAACAATATCAGCTCCAGTTCTAAACTAAAGAAGCCAAATTTGGACTCCAAACGTGTCTTGACTGATGAAATACTGTGCGAAGCATTCCTTTAACTTTCCTTTTCAATCCAAATTCATGCCTGTCATTTTCAAGCCCTCACCTTCTAAAACTGACCTTTAAACGCAATAACTAAACTACATATAAACTTCCGTCTAAGGAGCTGACTTTATTTAAATACCCATCATTCAGACTTCACTTTGATTTGAATAGTGAAAGCCTGATTTTACTGATGTGTGAGAAACCCTCAAAGGGGCTAAAGTTCAGTCCTAATTGACATGTACTGCCTCCTCCATTTTTTCCCAGGCTAAGCAGAAAAGCCAGCTGAAGCGAGACTTCTCACTGGCCCTTCACTGTACAAAAGGCAGGGGATTTGCTTTTCACACTGGTCAGATGACCCCACGACCCCTGGAGCGCAGCGACTCAAAAGTGCAGAATTGGCGTGGAAGCTACAGGCCTAATCCTGTTCCCACACGTTTGGTAAACCAGGCACACATTTCTGAGAAAAAGGGAACAGCTTGGACAACACTACAGTCAGAAGTGAGAATACTTATGAGAATTGTATGAATAATAAGTGTCTGAAACTTTTCAGAAACAAGCATCTTCGGCGTTTCAGTGTTAAAAAATGTTGAATTATAAACATATCAGAAGTTAAATCGAGCAAAAACCTAAAATTTTGTACTAAAATTTATATAAAAAAAAATGTCACATTTGTTTTGTGTAGAGGCTGTGTTCACTTATTTTACTCTTTTTATTTTAGACTTAAAAAGTCATAAAAAAATAATGTAACCAGGTGTGCACAGACTTTTGCATTGACTAGGCCTGGGCGATAAACCGAAAATTTACCGATACCGAAATTTATGACAGTAACCAACGTCATTTTGCCCATGTCGGTATTTTCAGTGTCTTAAAAAAAGTTTTTTTAAAGTGGTAATAAAAGGGAATTGTACCATCAATATAACTGGCTGTGAAGTATTTATGTTGGCCTAACACATTCTTTATTTTTGGGGTATGTGTGTATTAGTATTATCGTCCATTTATCGTTATCGAGGTGAAGTGCTCAATATATCGCAATATTGATTTTAGGCCATATCGTCCCAGCCCTAGCATTGACTATACGCAGTCATATCCAAAAAGTATGACCACCCCTGGTTTGGACTTGGCCTGGGACGTCACAGATGTCATGTGACAGGCTTTGCTGCATGTATAAATGAGTGAGCACACCAGTCAGTTGTAGCAGAGTGTAAAACAATCATAAACAATTTGAATGATGTTCAGCAGGGCATGATAACAGGGTGCCGAGTGAAGGGTGGTAGCATCTCAGAAACTGCTAACTTTGTGATATAATGTAGATCCGCTGAAGTGAATTTGGACTTTGAATGCCTCCCAGCTGAATGAGAGTAGTGCCCCACAGGCCACTGATGCCAGAGGGGAACAATGCCTCCAGCAAGTGGTCCAGAGTGGACCAGTTAACTTCTATGAGCACAGGAGCACAAGGAAAGTATTATCATTCCAACTATTAGTCATAATCTTCTAATATGACTGTGTATAAAGTCACATTAACCATTTCAATTCAATGCAATATGTTGTTTAAGATAAAAACACTTTTATCACATTATGAAACAGGCTTATTTGGAGAAGAAATGCCAGACTGAACTAAGGATACTCTAAAGCACAGAGGTGGAAACCTCGTCAGAGTCCTTTTCTTATTTTTTATTTTTTTTGTAATTCTTGCCAATTTTCTTTTCCAATGTGGTAGTTGCCAATTAACCCATCCCGTTAGTGGTTCTCCCTATCACTTTGCATTGTCCCTGCACACACCTCCTCCGCTGCGTGTGATGCCAGCCACCGCCACTTTTCGAACTACTGCTTGATACTCCATGCCTGTGGAACAAACGCGCTCGGAGGAAAGTGCAGGATTCCCAGCTCCGAATGGACCAATCAGTAGATGCCTGAGCCAGCGGACATTGCAATGTGAGAGTGATAGAGAGAGCGCCATCTACCCATCCAGAGAGAACACGGCCAATTTTTGCTCTCTTGGGCCCCGGCTGTTGATGGCAAACAGCATGACCGGGATTCGAACTCGCGATCCTCTGGTCATAGTGTTAGCGTCTTAGCCTGCTGAGCCTTTTCGGGGCCCTGGAGCTGTTGTTCTTACAGAGCTGTCATTCAGTTTATGTTCATTGATGGGATCATTAACTCAGGTGAGTAAAAGGCCTTTTGGGTGCAAACTTGCAGGAATGTCCAAGAAACGACTGAATCAATAACAATATCAGCATAAGACCAATATGCTAATATGCTGTTGTATACTAATATGCATGTTTCACCAAAACAGCTCTGATTCGCTGAAAGATGGACTCTACAATGTGCTCTGTGGTATCTCATACCAAATAGCAAATCTTTTAAGTCCTACAAATTGCCGGGGCGGAGCAGATTGGACTTGCTGTTTTAAGAAACTCCGGAGATGCTCGATCAGATTAAGATCTTGGGAATTTGGAGGCCACTGTTGACTAGGAGCACCTCACAGCTTCAAAGATGCTCCAGACCAGTCGTCTGGGCATGATTTGGGCCTTGTTAAACAGGCTCAGGTTATCACAACTGTCAATTTCTCCCACATCTCACTTGTCTCTTCTCTTAACATCTAATGTATCCCAGATCTTCACTGCTGTTATGAGCCAATCAATGTTATTCCCTTCATCTGTGTCTTAATGATTATCAGTGTACAAACCACGTTTTGGCTTGATATTCTGTTTTCTAACACGATAAACGTTTTTTTAGCCATATCACAAATACTATTAGGGCCACTATATACATGCTATATAACCTTTGTAATATAAACAGGGTTACTATTTGCCCGTTTTTATATATATGCTTCATAATTTATAGAAGAAAATACGTGCAGCTTTGAGTTTCAAGAAAGATAAAGCACCAAATGCCATTCCATCAAGCAAATGGTTTTGGAACACAGCATGAAGGAAAATAAACTACAAAAAACTTAAATCAACTGGTGCATCAGACACGCCGGATCAAAGAAGCACCACCGAGAAGCGCCGACTCGCCAACGCAAAAAAAAAAAAAATCAAGTTAATCTGATGCAACCATCATTCTCGTTGCTTCATGCAGAGAGGAGAACGTCTCTGCTCGGCCAGATTTTGGCTGGAAGGGCTGTGGTGAAGCAGCCTGTGGAAACATGAAGGTTAGGTAAATAAGCTCTGCGCTCAGGCCGCAAAACTGTGTCTGTGAATGTCATGGGCTGCACAGTGGAGACACAGCTGCAGGCTCCTCACCTGCTCCAGGCTGTTTTAGTCGGGCCACACGAGGCCGTCTCTGACAAAAACCAAAAAGTGTTCCATCGCTGGAGGCTCATTCCACACTGATAACAACATTCAATTCTACACTTTTCCTCTTTTAGCCTCCTACAGTGAATTAAGGTTAAATGTTCCAGAAAGCAAGTGATAATGGCCCTTTCTTTGTCTTCCCCCCAAGGGCAGAGGGGGAAAGTAATCGAAAAGAATCTTCTTACCCTTCGAAAACCATTTCTTCAAAATGTAGAGGCTAGTAATAATGCATAGTCATATCAGAACATTATGAGCAGCCCTGGTTTGGGCTGAATTAGGTCTGGGATGTCACAGATGACAGGGGTTTGCTGCAGTGAGCACATTAGTCAGTTGTAGCAGAGTGCAAAACAATCAGCATGATTTGAATGATGTTAATAAGAGCATGAGAACACATTACCGGGCACAGCGTTTCGGGAAGCGCTCACTTTGTGGGATGTTCTGGAGCTGCTCTAGTGAAGGTGTACTGAGAATTGTGCATTGAGTGCCTTCCAATGGCATAACAGTGGTGCTCCACGGACCGACGACGGAACGACGACTCCAGCAAGTGGTATAGAGGACAAGTTCTTTTTTTTCATTTTAATAATTTTTTGCCAATTTTCTCTCTTTCCCAATGTGGAAGTTGCATTTACATTTTTACATTTGAAGCATTTAGCAGACACTTTTATCCAAAGCGACTTACAATTGGGGGTTAGGTGCCTTGCTCAAGGGCACTTCAGTCGTGACCTGCCCAGGGATTGAACCAGCAACCTTCAGGTCACCAGACCAGACCCTTAACCACTAGGCCACGGCTGCCCCCTAAGTTGCCAATTAACCCAACCCATTAGGACTCTCCCCATCACTTTGCATTGTCCCTGACTTAAGGATCGTAAAGACATGCACAAGCCTCCTCTCTTGTGTGCAATACAGCCACCGCCTCTTTTTGAACTACCATTTGATACACCGTCTCTAGGGAGCCAGCACGCTTGGAGGAAAGTTTCGAATGGACCAATCAGTAGACGCCCAAACCAGCGGACATTGCAATGTGAAAGTGATAGGGAGATCAGCCAATCGGGGCCCCTGATTATGGCTATCTTAATCATTCTTCACAGGACCAGACATGCTTAGCAGGCTAAGACACTGACACTATGACCAGAGGATTGCGAGTTCAAATCGCGGTCATGCTGTTTGCCATCAACAGCCGGGGTCCACAGAGAGCAAAACCGGCAGTGCTCTCTCTGGGCAGGTAGATGGCGCTCTCTCTCTCCTTATCACTTTCACATTGCAATGTCCACTGACTACTGACTGGTCCAATCGGAGCTGGGGACCCTGTGTGCCTTCCTCCAAGCGCGCTAGGCTCTCCAGTGACGTTGTATCAGTGGTGGTTCGAAAAGAGGCGGTGGCTGCATCACACGCAACGGAGGAGGCTTGTGCTTGCTTGCACCCTCCTAGAGTCAGGGACATTACAAAGTGATGGGGAGAGGCCTAATGGAGGGGATGGGCTAATTGGCTACTACTACATTGGGAAGGGGATAAAAATGGGCAAAAACCTAGAAATAATAAAAAAAAAAAAAGATAGCCATAATCTTCTGACATGACAAGTGAAAGCATCTTTAAGGCACAATCTCTAAAGTTTCTCATTGTAAGATTATTCAACCTGTTACCAGACACTTCTACAGGTAGTGAAAATATCTTGGCCGGTGTTACCTGACATGTAAAATATGCAGGAAGATCATTTCACTTAAAGGAGGTTTCTGCACAACTAAATAGTTAAGATACAAAGTCTTTCACAGTGGACTAATGATAGGAACCAGACGTCTGCAGCCTTCAATGTCTCGGAAAGCTTCCTCACAGAAAGTTATGACAACATGGTTACAAATCCTTCATTTGATGCACCATAAAATAGAGGTTTTAGTATAAAATCTGTTATGACCTCCATTGATGGTGGAGAGGTACAGGCAAGGTGCTGTAAAGCAAAAGAGCCCTGAAATGGATGAACTACCATTAACACTGCGTATCAAACCTGAGCAGACATGTGGTAGCTTTAGATGGTTCATCCCATCATCTTTCTGGAGTCAAATTCACATCAAACCACTGCGACTGACTTACATTTTAATTATTCAGTCATTCTGAAGTGGTGGAATTAGTCAAATCTTTAGAATACTCATATAATACTTTCCTAACACTCTCACACTGACAAATATCTACATTGTCTAAATTTAAGACGCTTTTATTTGCGGTGTGATTGCATCTCCATTCGAGGTTTAGGTGTTCTAGTTAATCCCTGCATTCACCGTCGAGCCAGTCTCGTCTTTATCCCAATATAAACAAAATTATTCCCACACTGCAAATCGGAACCTTGTTTACATGGTAAAATACACAAAGGACATCAATATTTATTCAATAAAGATCTTAAAGGCCTTTTCAAATAGCTCAGGAATCTAATTACATGCTGTATCACTCAGCTACAGTCGGGGAGACACGTTGTGGTGTTCGGTTTAGTGAAAAGTAGGGGGATGCGAGAGAATCTGGTATAGAAAATCCGCACGGATGGATAGTTCCCCTTTGACCTATTCAGTGAAGAACTGCAGACATGGTGTGATAACAATTGTGTTTTAGACCTCCTGCTTGTAGCAAGAGGCTGAAAAGGGTTTAAGTCCCTTTACATAGAGCAAATGGCACAATAGGAGCAGGTCAATGTGTGCTGGAGAGCATGCTGGGTAATCTGTGCTGGTGGAGGCCAATCATTCACTCAGGTGAGACTGCAGGGGGTTCGGCTGTCCTAAAGGCTGCACTATACAACCTGTTCAGCTACAGTAAGACCACTTAAGAGAACCATTTAGCTAATAGTGGAAGGTTTTTGTATTACTGTAATGGGAAAGGGATTGAAAAGAAATGAATACATTGGCAGTATTATCATAAGTATAATAAAGTTCTAAAACCAGTGTAATTTGGGTAGACGGTGAAATGCCTACTTTTATACATGGTGTATTTAATATTGATGGGGTTTGGCTACCAGTTATTTTAAAGTGCTGCATTAAGATCACTTTATTTGGGATATTTTGTCAACTGGAGCAACAGTGGTACAATTTCTGGTTGTAAAATATACTTAAAGTGCAATGAGGTAAAGAATTACTCCAATGTTTTGCACCTTTTTAATGTCTATAGCTGTGTTTGGACTGTATTAGTCTATCGAGGGGCATCTGTACATCTCAGTGAATAAAACATTATGGATGAGAGATTTGCCTCCTCTCCTGAATGATAAAAGCTGCAGGACTAAAGAGTTGCTGGTGAGCAGTATTTTCTCCAAACCCGGGTAATGTTGTGGCTGATACATGCACTAGTAGACCAAATAAAATCACAAAGATCTTTGTCCAGACGGGACTAAAATCATTTAAAAATAACTCATAATAATAACAACTGCTGTGAAAAACAGTAAGTAATCATGCCTATAGTAATCAATTGTATAATACCAAGTCTAAAATATGCCATGGTGGACTCCAATTCTTATCTTTCAAATCAACTTGGAATATAATGATTTTATTTATATATTTAGACAATTAAATCACTTCAATTGCTTAAAAATGCAGCTTCAATTCACATTAAAGAGAACATATTACCCAATATTCCTTACACTGGCTATCAGTATGCTATAGAATAGATTTTAAGGTTCTTTTACTGGTCTATACATCACTTAATGGTGTAAAACCAGCATAGTCATCAGACGTGCTGCAGAGATATGAGCCGAGTAGTACCCTCAGATCACTAGAAACCAGTCGGTTAGTCCTGCCTAATGTAAAGACTAAACATGGAGAAGCAGAATTTCGTTATTTTGCTGCTTTTAAATGGAACCAGTTCACAGAGAATATTAGAAGAGCCCCGACTGAAGACACTTTTAAATCCGGACTGAAGATATTTCTGTTTGAACAGCTTTCAGCTCAGTTTAAAACACTGTTCGCTTTGCACTTTTATTCTGTAATTGCACTTTTATCCTAGTTTACTGTAAAACGATTTGTTTTAAATCTGTTGTTTTAATCAGGTTTTATTATACTGTGTTCTGTTTCTTATTCTTTCAATTTTATGTTGATTTACAGTAGTGCTTGAAAGTTTGTGAACCCTTTAGAATTTTCTATATTTCTGCATAAATATGACCTAAAACATCATAAAAGTCCTAAAAGTAGATAAAGAGAACCCAGTTAAACAAATGAGACACAAATATTATACTTGGCCATTTATTTATTGAAAAAAATGATCCAATATGACATATTTGTGAGAGACAAAAGTATGTGAACCTTTGCTTTCAGTATCTGGTGTGACCCCCCCCTTGCAGCAATAACTGCAACTAAACGTTCCCAGTAACTGTTCTTTAAACGTTCTTTGGTAGAACGACTAGTGTGATTAGGGTCGATGTCTTGCTGCATGACCCACCTTCTCTTGAGATTCAGTTCATGGACAGATGTCCTGACATTTTTCTTTAGAATTCTCTGATATAATTCAGAATTCATTGTTCAATCAATGATGGCAAGCCGTCCTGGCCCAGATGCAGCAAAACAGGCCCAAACCTGGTACTACCACCACCATGTTTCACAGATGGGATAAGGTTCTTATGCTGGAATGCAGTGTTTTCTTTTCTCCAAACATAACGCTTTTCATTTAAAACACAAAGTTCTGTTTTGGTCTCATCCGTCCAAAAAACATTCTTCCAATAGTCTTCTGGCTTGTCCACATGATCTTTAGCAAACTGCAGATGAGCAGCAATGTTCTTTTTTGGAGAGCAGTGACTTTCTCCTTGCAACCCTGCCATGAACACCATTGTGATTCAGTGTTCTGCTGATGGTGGACTCATGAACATTAACATTAGCCAATGTGAGAGAGGCCTTCAGTTGCTTAGAAGTTACCCTGGGGTCCTTTGTGACCTCGCTGACTATTACACGCCTTGCTCTTGCAGTGATCTTTGTTGGTTGACCACTCCTGGGAGGCTAACAATGGTCTTAAAGTTCCTCCATTTGTACACAATCTGTCTGACTGTGGATTGGTGGAATCCAAACTTTTTTGTGACCTTTTCCAGCCTGATGAGCATCAATAACTCTTTTTCTGAGCTCCTCAGAAATCTCCTTTGTTTGTGCCGTAATACACTTCCACATACATGTGAAGTGCAGACTTTCATAGATCCCTGTTCTTTAAATAAAACAGGGCGCCCACTCACACCTGATTGTCATCCCATTGACTGAAAACACCCGACTCTAATTTCACCTTCAAACTAACTGCTAATCCTAGAGGTCCACATACTTTGGCCTCTCACAAATATGTCTTATTGGATCATTTTCCTCAATAAATAAATGACCAAGTCTAATATTTTTGTCTCATTTGTTTAACTGGGTTCTCTTTATCTAGATTTAAGACTTGTGTGAAAATGTGATGATGTTTTAGGTCCTATTTATGAGAAATATTGAAAATTCTAAAAGGTTCACAAACTTTCAAGCGCGATTGTACCTCTTTACATTTAATCTGTTTAACTATTTCCTTTTCCTGTTCTTTTTCTCTTATTATTTCTACTAACTTATTTTTGTATTTCTTAATCTGAAGCACTTTGAATGACTGTGGTGTATGAAAGGTGCTATATAAATACATTTGTCTTGCCTATTTACTGCCCTTTTCAAACCGAAGGTCAGTTTTAAACATCTAAGAAGTAATAATTGCAGGTTAAAAAGCTAAATAAAGTATCATGTTGAAGAGGAAGGAGAGGTGCACTGACTAAGTCTTCAGGGTTTTAAAAGATGAATAAGAAGTGCAATAATGGAGTAATGTTCCAGTTGTAGACAATCAGCTAATGCTCATTGTTTATTATGGCACATAGATGCTAGAATACTTGTACTCAGTTTGACTGTACTGAGTGCTTGAACAAACTGTCCCAGTAAAACAGTTGCTGCATCACTAAAAATCTGCTGTTCTGGATGCCATACGCCCCGCAGCATCCACAGAGAGTGGACGTGTTGACATGGGCAGACACTGGCAGATGTCCGCTGTACCTCATATGACCCCGCACCTTTCTCTATGGGCAGCTGAGCGAGAGAGGCCGCCGGGCTAATCTACTGGAGTGAGGAACGGTCCGCTTAATAATTAACACAACAAGAGATACGTTGCTTGTGTTTAACCACTGTTTATTCGGTGGCCCAGTTCAATGAAGTCAAAGTGAGTTGCCAGCGAGTGACTTCACCTTAAAGGACCCATCGCCCACATTTTTTTCTTGTATTTATTTATTTATGTATGTATGTTTTTGTTTATTTATTGCATATTTTTTCCTCCTTTAGAATGAAGCTACTTGTTACTGCACCTTTAAGACTGATATGTAAATGACCTGTGATCTGACTGGCTGCCCTGCGTTGCCTCATTTAAAAAGCAGTCCATCCTGAAGCATGGCTCATAGCCTAAGCAATACACATTAAAAATACATATGAAGCATCTACAATATGATTCACCCATACTGAGATGCAGTGCGATCCAACACGTTTTGATTCAACACAATGCAATTCGCATGATATGATGCAATGTAAAAAATATGATGCTTTGCAATTCAATTTTCAACAGATTTCTAGCAATTTGGTGGAATATGTAACTCTTCCTCCTCCGTGATTGTCTGTGGCTCACCTGGACACGCCGAGAGACTTGATGAGAATTGTATACGGACATTGGAAATGAGAGAGCATGCTTGATAAAGTAGTTTACAGAAGAGCAATCAATCTAAATATAAAATGATTGGTCACATTTCTAAATAATAAAGGCTTCTCGTATGTATTGTGGCAGTCAGGTGTTGTGCCTTTGTGGGAAGGGACTGTGGACCTATTATGAGGGCAGTAGGGAAGCATGTGAAACTCCCAGTTGCCATGTTCCCTAACCTAGTTCAGGGTCGTGGTGAGTCCCCGTACCCCTTCATTGGGCACTAGGCAGGGTATTCCAGAATTTTAGTTAGAGCCAGGATGCCAATCTACGACTGGGCACACAAACAGGGCAATTTAGAGCAACCAATTCACCTGATCTCCATGTTTTTGGACGGTGGAAGGAAGCCCGGAAGAAACCCACACAGGCATGGGGAGAACATGGAAACTCCACCCAGGTGGAGACTCAAACCCAAGACACCAGCGCTGAGATGTGAATGTGCTACCAACCAAGCCACCGTGCCACTGCTACAGCATCCAAAAATCTGATTTTAACTGAAGCAAAGATGTTAGAAACAATGCATTGTATCCAGTGCCCTTTTTAAATTTGGGGAACTTTCATTATAAACTTTTATACAAGAGAACCAATGGAAATCAGTGAATCTTACCATCCCTCATATACAGTAGAACACAAGGATTTTTTACAGAGTAGCTTCCAAATATAAAATGCATGCATTGAAGAGTGAATAGCTTGGTTTGAAATGTGTACATGCAACATCAAACTCTTGAGAAAATATACAGTTTTGGTGAAATGGGTCCTTTAACCTTTCCTATGAATGAAACATGTCTGAAATTAGCATCAGTTGGAGAGACATGACAAAGAAAGAGCTCTGGGGAGATTGTGGCCTTAAGCTAAGAGTGTACACACAAAGCTCCTTCAACTGAGGATACTCCTGCAGGGCAACAATCACAGAGTGGTCAGTAATTTGTATGCAGATAAGAGGGTGGGGGGGATTGTCTCAAATCGTTCTTCTCTGTCTGAGATGCGACTGCAGCAGCACTTTGCGATGAAGCCGGAGAAAAAAAAGAGAACGACTGCAGCAATGTCCTGGCCTGCTTTTTGAGAGAGTGTTCACCAGTGGAGCAGTCCTGAGACGTTAGCG
Organism: Crenuchus spilurus; assembly: GCA_036984385.1. Classification (NCBI taxonomy): domain Eukaryota; kingdom Metazoa; phylum Chordata; class Actinopteri; order Characiformes; family Crenuchidae; genus Crenuchus; species Crenuchus spilurus. The sequence goes on along the minus strand of BRDA01075907.1, from coordinate 15,989 downwards.
GGGGGTTTTATTTTTGGGACGGCCCTTAAGTAGGTCAGTGCAGAGTCTGTGACAGTGCAGTGGCACTGAGTGTAAACAACAGCGCATGATGTTGTTTTTCTCGGTCTGCCCTGGCACCAAAAGCCACCTGCTTTGACCCTGCCCCTGCCCACTTTGCAACCCACAAAGCTACCGCTGGGCATTGACCTCTGACCTTTTCTCATGTGCAGACATTCCACGACAATCTTCTTCACTACTTTGAGAAAGCAGAGGTGGATAAGCCACTCTTATATAACTGGGTAGCTTTCTGAATCTTCGAGCAGCGCTGAAACGTCACAAGTGCTAGCAATACAACGAGCGCGGCAGCCAAAATCACTCCCATCCGCGGGAATGTGATTGTGGCTGTGGCCCAACATGAAACAGGCTTTCCAAAAAGGAAAAGAAAAAGAGCGAGTTGTGCCCTGCTGTACCCTTCACTGGATGTGCTGCCAAGTTGAAATGGAGAGCTGGATGTTTACAAGTTTAGTAGAGGAGGTAGAAACTTCTGGGCATCGTTAACACCAGCCCTATGTCCACATGCATTAACTATTGATACAGTGTGTGCCACACAGAGTTACAGTTACATGCCAAAGTTTTAGAAAGGGTTATCGTCTTTCTCCCCATGGAGCGCAGGCGACAGATATCGCACCCTGATCTCACTGTACAGGAATGGGCCCAAAAAAAAAAAGCATGCCACTCCAAAGTGTGCCTATTACAAAATTAAATCCCATCTAATGAGTTAATAAGCTGGCTGCCATGAAGATGATTAGCTCTTCAAATTCCTGCTCACAAAAAAGGATGGCAGCTTGCTTTAATTAGGACTCAACCTTTATATAGCTTCAACATGTGGATCATTAGCCCCATTGAACACTTTTATACCCAGAGAGCATATTAATTAGTGCAGTCTGGAATACCTGTGACGGTACTACTGTCTGCAGTCTCTCCGGTGGGACGGACGAAAGGCAAGAGAGTGAGTGAGAGATGGATTGTATAACATACATGGATGGAGCACAGATAGCTAGAGGTCAGTCTTTAGGGTTCAAAGGCTACTGTTACAGTGATCTGTGTGTGTGTGTGTGTGTGTGTGTGTGTTTGTTCCAATGCACTCCCCCACCAAGAGGACAAAGTTGATAGCATGTTTACACCAAAAGTACAGGACATGATATACTGTTTATTCACTTAAGTGCCAACAATGAATCACTGTGACAGTGAGTGAGTCCCAGCATGGCTAAATAAATATGACAGGTAACAGTTCATGGGCACACTGTGTATTCTAATGGCTTAATTTGAACTTTACAGGAACAGTTTGTGATAGATTCCCACATTTATGTTTGTACTGCAGCTACAAAGCTAATGCAGCTGAGTAATGGAAGCTCATGTAGACCAATTCACCCACATGCATAAATGACTTCAAACCCTGTGAAGTTGGAGTGAATTAACTGAACTACAACTAACTGAAGTTGTTACATCATCCCAAATATAATTTACTGTGTGGGCACGGACATTGTTATGACATTTTCATTGAGTTATGTATAAGAAAAGACAAAATTATAACCCAGCACAAGGCTATTTTGTGTCTATGACATACATTTCCATTCATTTTTGATTGATGTGATACAAAAATGACTGACTATATTTAGGGGAATTTTTCCCCAGTTTTCAGTTTAAGGGGAACTATTCCAGTTTAAAAAACTGTTCTATATGTTTCTACACTGATTTTAGTTATGTTTGTGCAGTGTTTTGATTCAAGTTGACCATCTTCCATCTTAACTAAAGCCTGTCTGCAGTAACAACACTCTTTATCACTTCAACATAAATGAGTGAACTAAACAGCTCTATGCTGAATGAGTAGTGTTATATACAGCCAGATGAGGTGCCTGCTTAAATTAAAGGTTTACGATGCAGTTGTCACATACTTTTAAATGATATTTTCATCTCTGAAGCCAAAAAGAAAAAAAAAGAAATAAGTGAGCACATCCTTTACAGGGAAGAAACTTAAAAGTGTATTTTTTTCTACATAGTTAAGTGTACAATCTATGTTTTACATATAAATTTAAAATTATAACATTTTATAATATATATATATATATATATATATATATATATATATATATGCAGACCAGAGGAGGATGGGTCCCCCATGTGAGTCTGGTTCCTCCCAAGGTTTCTTCCTGCAGCTCTGAGGGAGTTTTTCCTTGCCACTGTCGCCGTTGGCTTGCTCACCGGGGATTAGGGATTAATGATTTGATGTCTGTTATTACTAAGCCTGTAAAGCTGCTTTGTGACATCAGTTGTAAAAAGCACTTTATAAATAAAATTTGATTGATTGATTGATATATATATATATATATTTCCTTTATATGTCAAATTGTATGTTTTCTTTTATCCAGTAGGTTAAATTCAGCAAATAATCAGTGACTTACAATATGTGCTCATTTATTTTCACTTATAAAATCTATAAAATGTATTATTTGATCAAAGGTGTGCAAAATTTTGCCTTCATGTTTGTAACATCACAATCATGTTGAATTGAAAAGGGTCTGTATTTGTAGTTTAGTTCCACACACTGACTACAGTGACCGCAGAGAGAAAGGTTTTTAAACTTTAACAATGTTTCCTAATTAACTTAAACACTTTAAAATACTAAGATAGCTTCCCTTTAATGGCCTAGCTTTAAAATTCCCAACCAGTACACCCATCATAAATATTCTCATCGATACTGAGGGAAAGCACAGTGCAGTCAGCTGCTATGAGAATGAGAGACGTGAGAGGTGTGGGTAACCAAGGCAGTGTGTGCTCTCACGCACGCCACCCCTGTGCATGCCATGTCCTGACACACAGTGATGGAGTGTTGAAATATGGCCCTGCCATGGCCCACGAGACATCGCCCTGCAGCATGCTGCCCTGCCCTCTTGCCAGTGCTCAGCCTGCTGAAATCTTAGAGCCCTCTCCTCCACCCGCTCTGTTGAATTATACAGCATCATCACCACAGCACTGTAAACATCCGCACCAATAAAACGATGGTGCAGGATGGAGCTCGGGTGTCCGCTAAGAGATGCGTCACATGATGCTGCTGATGCTGCTGTGGGAAAACTGAGGACTTTTAACGGCGTAATCTGAATGAGTGACTACGAGAAGGCGTAGGCATGGTGGAAAGAAGTGTCTTACCTGTGTGCATCTGCCGATGAGCCTCCAGGGCATCCTCTTTAGAGAACTGAGCTCCACACTGGTCACACACTAGAGCTTTTGGACCGGCTGCAGCAAAGACAGAAGAGGATTTCTTTAGAAAATTTCTGAACCTCTAAACAGATCATTCAAGCACTTTCACTTTTCACTTTGCACAGTAAAGGGAACAGCTCCACTTATTGGACATTCAATATGAAATTGAAAAGTGCAACTTTAGAAAGCCAAACTCCACCCACAAAATCTACTTTAGTGGTTATATTTTCTAGTTTGGACAAACTTTACAGAATGTTGACAAAAACTTTTTTTCAGTCTTTCAATACTACTACTACTACTACTACTACTAATAATAATAATAATAATTAGTATTATTATTGTTGTTGTTATTACTAGTAGCAATAGTAGTAGTAGTAGTAATAGTAGCAGAAGTAATAGTAGTAGTAGTAATAGTAGTAGTAGTAATAGTAGTAGCAATAGTAGCAGTAGTAATAGTAGTAGTCAGGGGCGTGGCACCAAATTCTGGGCCCTATGGACAAGCAGTGCCCAGGGCCCCTCGCCCATATTATCAAATATTATTTCCTTTAATATTTAAAGGGAAATAAAATTTCAGACTCCTCAAGGGCCCTCTCCTCACTTGGGGCCCTGGTAACTCAGTCCCACTTTTCCCCCTACTACCACGCCCCTGGTAGTAGTAGTTGTAATAGTAGTAATAGTAGTAGCAATAATAATAGTAGTAATAATAGTAGCAGTAGTAATAGCAGTAGTAGTAATAGTAGTAGTAATAGTAGCACTAATAGTAGAAGTAGTAGTAATAGCAATAGTAGTAAGAGTAGCAGAAGTAATAGTAGTAGTAGTATTAATAGTAGCAATAGTAGTTGTAGTAATAATAATAGTAGCAGTAGTAATGGCAGTAGTTTAGTAGTAATAGTAATGGTAATAGTAATAGCAGTAGTAGTAATAGTAGTAATATTAGTAGTAGTAGTAATAGTAGTAGCAATAGTTATAGTAGCAGTAGTAATAGCAGTAGTAGTAATAGTAGTAGTAGTAGTAGCAGTAGTAATAGCAGTAGTAGTAGTAGTAATAGTAGTAGCAATAGTTATAGTAGCAGTAGTAATAGCAGTAGTAGTAATAATGATGATAATGATGATGACGATAATGATGACGATGATATT
>BRDA01075907.1:0-11606 GCA_036984385.1 Crenuchus spilurus | reverse complement strand
AGTAGTAGTAGTAATAGTAGTAGCAATAGTTATAGTAGCAGTAGTAATAGCAGTAGTAGTAATAGTAGTAGTAGTAGCAGTAGTAATAGCAGTAGTAGTAGTAGTAATAGTAGCAGTAGTAATAGTAGTAGTAGTAGCAAGAGTAATAGTAGCAGTAGTAATAGCAGTAGTAGTAATAGTAGCAGTAGTAGTAGCAATAGTAGTAGTAGTAGTAATAATAGCAGTAGTAGTAATAGTAGCAGTAGTAGTAGCAATAGTAGTAGTAGTAGTAATAATAGTAGTAGAAGCAATACTAGCAGTAGTAATAGCAGTAGTAGTAACAATAGTAGTAGTAGTAGTAGTAGTAGTAGTAATAGTAGCAGAAGTAAAAGCAGTAATAATAGTAGCAATAGTAGTAGTAGCAATACTAGCAGTAGTAATAGTAGTAGTAGTAACAATAGTAGTAGTAGTAATAGTAGTAAAACTACAACTTTTTTATTTAAAAAAATTAAAATCCATGCTTGCACAAGATTAGCAAAATTCACAAAATGTATAGCTACTATTTTAGTAACTTTTGTTATTTATCTATCTATCTATCTATCTATCTATCTATCTATCTATCTATCTATCTATCTATCTATCTATCTATCTCTATAAATGCCATTTGAGTGGATAAAATACTATTGACTTAGTAAAATAAATGTTACAGTATGGTCACATCTTTCTACTTTATGTGTTGATGAGGATGGTCTGCTATTTTTTACTCATTAGTTTCATTTGTATTTGGCTGTGTTTATGTCCAAGTTGTTTTTTCTGAGTTCATTGCAAATTCTTGCATGCACTAGTACTGAGTCATAGTGAACCCTTTAAACCTTAAGGGTCTGATTATGAGCCCACAATTCACACTCTCGAAGTACATAACTTACATGTTTATAGTAATTACTGAATAATTTATAGAATTTACTAATGAATATATTTGTATTATTCCTTAAGTAGCTCATGTTTAACCTTCATTAGCACTAATAATAATACCAAGTCTAGTGTTCAAAGGGTTACCTTCTATTCTTTTCAAAATAAGTAAGTCTCTGATGTGCTTTGCTGTACTGGTAGTGCTTCTTTAACCAAGTCCTCACATGGACACTCCTATAGTGTATCTGACTGGCTGTTCTCTGACCCATTCTGTGGGTTATGATTAAGGTTGTGACTAATGAAAATGTCCTTAGAATAAGACTTGCACTTATGCTTCAAACTCACCATTGTCACAACATAAAACCCTAAAGGAGTAATCATACAAAATGACTGCTTTTTTAATCATCTGCTGCTATGTAAATACTCCTCTATAAGTTGATTGCCCTGATTCTCAGTTAATAATCAAAAAGTTGATTTCTCCTCATTGCATCAAGGAGCAGAAAAAAGTACTCATTGGCGCCAAATTCTCAAAAAATTAAGAGCTCCTCACATACTGAGGAAGACCTAAGCTGAAAAGTGTGCTTCGTGAATTCTGGCTCTACTGCTTAAAAGAAAGAGATAAAATAAATGAAAAAGAAGACGTGAAGCATCACACGGTCCCGCTGGGTGAGCCTTGATTTGTGCCTGATATTTAGGTAGTCACCGATGTATGTAAAAGATGTGTTTGTGTGCCAGAGACCTGAAATCTTTTAGGAAAACGTTTATGTTTTTTGGAACAGTACACTTCGTTCTCCAGACTGCAGTTATAAAAATAATCTACTTCTGTAAATTTCTCACACCTCCCCCAACTCAAAAAAAGTCTTGTTCACTTCAAAACTGCCTGCATGCATTTACTGCACGTCAAGCAAGTGAAACATGAGATTATTTACCAAAATGTCAGTGTTGTCCTTTAAAGGTTTGGCTTCACGTCTCACAGAGGGAATTGTTTTTGATACAAACAAATCTCCTTTATTCCCCCCTACACACACCAACGGAGAGCAGTGACACAAAGTCTCTTGACAGAACCAGAGAAATGTTCTTCAATCAAACAATAGCTGCCAGCTTGCGCTCGCCTCGCCATGATAAAAGTCCACAAACTAGTCAAAAACGAACAAACAGCCATACATCCTGCAGGATATAAAACCATGACGGCATGGATCTCTGTACTATCTCTGACTTTTGACAGGCTAGGCTTCTCATTCTCAAAACCTAAAAACTTTACTTTTTGAGTGATTTGCAAGATAAAGAATATAGAACGTGGACAAGTCATGATCTGTCCACTGATGTGTTCTGTAGATGGCTTTACTGTATGTTTTAAACTTGATTTTAAAAAGTAATTACAGTGGAACCTCTGTTATAGTTTGCCCTGGTTATCATACAATTCGGTTATCGGAAATTTTGTCCCAGTTATCATTCATTCGCCTGGTTTTCATTGACGCACCCACGTGACTTGCCAATAGTTTCACGAATACAAAGCATCTACCCAAAGGTTCGTCACTCACCCACACATTTGTATATCATTCTGGCTTTGTTTCTTGTTGATAACACTCAAAACAATCTAAAACACATCACAATACAGTGACGGTGGGCTGCACTTCCATCTGAAAATGGGTGTGAAAACAAACAGCGGTCAAGAACCCAGAGAAGGGGTGTACAAAACAATCACATCAAAAGCTGGATCACACCGGCACACTCTAAAACAGAGCGTAAACCTGTAAAAGTGATGTTAAATGTTAATTTATCCATTTCATTAGCCTTTTGTATTTATTTCTCATTGTGTTCTGTATGTAAAACTATAGTTATTCTATATAAAATATATTTTTGTCAATATTTTGGAGAGTCTGGAACAGATTAATTGGATTCACATTGTTTTTACGGGAAATATTGCTTCAATTATCGTTCATTTTGGTTATCATCAGACATTTTAGAACAGATTCATGACAAAAATTGAGGCTCCACTGTATTAGTAATTAAAATAAGTTATTATTAGTCAGTTATAATTAACTCAACTTAGTCAAAACATGAACACAATGCTCAAATGAACAACATACAAAGTACATGCATTTAGAGTTTGTAATTAATTTCAAGTGTTATATTCAATTATATGACTGAAAGTTTACACTGTTAGTAAAGATTATGATGTAGTTTTTTTTGTAATGTAATTGTGCTAGCATTCGCATTAGCATTAGCATATGGTGGCAAAATCTATGCTGCTGTCATTTATTACCAACCAATGCAGCTCAGTTCAGCTCAAACAGCTGGTTTATCAATATCTAAACAAACATCATAGCGCTCCAATGTGAATAAAGTATTTATTTTAACAACAAAAAAAAAACTACTTCAAAAGCTGCTGCAATTTTGAGAGTCTTTGGCAGTATTTTATAAAGACCGTCCAACCCAGCAACAGTTTCTATAAAAGAACACTTCTGTGGGCGGAGCATGGAACATAACCTTATTAACCTTCACACCAGGTAAATGGATCATAGTAGATCAGAGCAAAACATGATGTTGATTAACTTGCATAGATGTTTTCAAGAATGATTGTATTTGCATGACTAGAGTCTCTAGTTATCTCTTTATGTCCATACCCCTTCCCTCCACCCAGAGGACTGGCTATTCAATGGACAGTCACAGTTTGAGGTAATGTGTGAACAGGATTGAGGCCTTGAATGTGGTGAAAAAGAACTAGTGCGACTGAGTCTAATAATGATGTGCATCACTCTCTCAACCCTGTATCTGAAGTAGGGGCTATTAATAGTGTCCCAGCCACCTGTAGAGCTGGCCTAGTCTGCCACACAAACAGTGAAGTAGGCCACGAAATGTCCTTAATTTGAGCAACCACATTGAATGAAACCACACCACAGCCTTTAAAAAAATGAAAGTGTTCTTAATTGGGTTGTGAGGTTCTGGAAGTAAACCATTTTAACACGAAAAACCTTTCAGTCCTCTGAATGAGTCTTTAAGATTCAACCAAGGTTCTGGCTGCAACTGAAGCTTTGGCATCAGCAGTAGAGTCTCACATTGCCAAAAACAGAATTACACATTTAAATAGCAAATGCAGTTAGCTCTCTGCATTCGCACCATAGAAATAATTAAAGCAACAGATCCGCGTAAAATCTAATTTACAAATGGTGTCAGTCAACCGAGACATTTTTAGACAAAAGTATAGACAACATTTAGGCTTGAAGGTGATTACTACTACTGTTTAAAGATATGTAATGTTGATTTCTCCTCATTGCATCAAGGAATAGAAAAAAAGTACTTATTTTTGCCAAATCCTCTAATAATTAACCCTTTAACATCCTCACCAAGAAAGAAGAAATTGAATTATTTTTATCCAATAATAAAATCAGTATTTTTTTTTAAAGATCTCAGTTTTTTGTGTACACATTAAACATACAGTGAGATGGCACTTTATGGTAAAATCAGAACATACAAACACAAACACAATAAAATGCTAATTGTTTTCACTTTCTAAACACCACACTCATCTGTGTGATGGTGCAACATCATTAATGGTTTTCCAGAATTTAATCCAGTTATGCCTATGCTAAGAAAATGCTGCATTTTTAGTGACATCTAGTGGATGTTTTTAGCCTATCATAGCTCTACCGATTGGTAGAGATGGTACAATCACATTGTGTTAAGTTCAACACCTTCTTCAATAAGATATAATGACTTAAATGTACTCTACCAAATGGTTAAGTAGAATGTTAAAGTTTTATGAGCTCTTCACATACTGAGAAAGACCTCAGATGAAAAGTCTGCTTTGTGAATTCTGGCTGTAACGCTTTAAAAAGACATAAAATAAATCAAAAAGAAGACATGAAGCCTCATGTTATCTCATGAGTGAGTCCTGATTTGTTTCCAATATTTAGGTAGTCACTTACAGTATGCATGTAAAAGATGTTCGTGTGCAAGAGACCTGATTTGTTAAGAAAATGTTTATGTAATTAAAATTTGAATAAAATTAATTAAAGCAACAGTTCCTAAACAGTGACTAATGTTTAAAGCTATGTAATGTACTTTTTGGTCATTTTTAAAGATTAAAGGTAATGTGTCTTTTAAAATTACCACAGCGCTCATAAGCAAATGTATTTGAGATTATGATGCAGGATGCTAATTGCGATGTTAGAACCCAGGACTTACTAGTTTTGGATGCAATACGAAATAATGTAAATTGGATTTTTTTCACAGAACTTTAAATACAGTACCAGTCGTGTTTGGAGAAAAAGTGTTAACAAGCCAGAACATGTTTTATATTTGACATTCTTCACAGTAGGCACCTCTTGCTTAGATGCAGCTTTCTTGGCATTTTCTCAGTCAGCTTTATGAGGTAGTCACCTGGAATGGCTTTCAGTTAACAGCTGTGCTTTGTCAAGAGTTCATGACTTGCATTTCTTGCCTCTTAATGTGTTTGAGACATCAGTTGTGTGTCTACTTTGAAGAATCTAAAATCTAAAACATAATGTTTTTTTTACACTTTTAAGTTTACTACATGATTCCTTATGTGTTCCTTTATAGTCTGGATCCCCTAGATGCTACCGTAGAAGAAGAGGTCAGTCAATACCTTTGACCGCTGTCCAGTGAAAGTGAAAGTGCTAGTGAAAGCGACGCAAAGGTAGCAAAAGGTAGTGAACAAGAAAGTTAGATACATTTTACTTTTACTTTTCATATGATAAGTGTAACCATGCCATACACGTACGCCCGTCCTCCTCTCCTCCTTAGACGCCAGCCTCCATGAGCGCCGTCGGTCTCCCTCTCTTTAGCTGCCAGCCTACACGAGCGTCATCCTCGTCTCGTTTATGTTTTAAAAAACCCATATAAACACATTATTTAGCATATTAAAGTATACTTGTACATTGGCCGGCTGACACGGATTAATCAGTTTTACATGTATTCTTATGGGGAAAATGCATCCAGCTAACGAGCAAACCAGCTAACGAGCTCGGCTCCAGCACGGATTAAACTCGTAAGTAGGGTTACCACTGTACATCTATAAGTGAAGTCTAGCTGAAATGAACCAGTCCAGGTGTTTTAAAATGTGAAGAGTGAATCGCTCTGATTCCATCTCTACTCACTTCCTCTCAACATGACTCTGGTGCAGACAAACAGCACCCATAACAGACAGGCGTCAGCCTGTGCTTTAGATTAAAAGTAGGCTAGCTTCCCCTGCCTATCGTCTTCTGTCTCACATCCAGCCTGAGAGCATCCTGTCAGCTTTTGGTGGAAAAAAAAGTCAATAAAATCTAAATCTATAATGACCCAAGGCTCGTCAAGTATCTATTTTCGCTCAGCTGCCTCTAAATGGCTTTATTATGAGTCATTAAAACGCCCACAAGCTCGAGGAAGCCAGCCAGCTAGCTCCTAAATTTAGCCTCTTCCCCACATACCCTTTTTCTTCTCATTCTCGTACCACTGCCCCCAAAGCACAGCCAAGCTGCACATGTGCTTTCACACTCATGACAAGTCATCCAAAAAAATTAAGAAGAAAATTATTAACAAAATTCAATAACTGAGTACTTGGACCACTAGGTCTAAGTGAGTAACAGTATTTATCAGAAATTATGGAAATGAGCACATATCTGCCTTTTTGATGCTCCTGGATTGTAACTAAAGGACATGACACAATGTAGCTATGATAATAGATAAATTACCTGCTTCAACATGGTCACATATGACAATACAACATGGATACTTTTTCTATGCCTGCATACACAAATACACACACTCCAATGTCCCATATGTTGACAGCAGTAACATCAACGCACAAGTGTGTGTTTGTGTGTGATGTGTCCTGTTTTGACATTGCTGGCTTCACTCATCTGCATCCTCATATCCCCCCCCATCCCCAAGACAGTCGCAGCTCAGTGCATCCTGAAGTGGTGAAGCAAGTCCAAAATTCAATAGGCTTGTGTTCTGCTTTAGAAGGCACACAGTGTACTGTACCGCCCAAGAAGAACATTTCCACCCAAAAAACAGCCTCCAGACTCACGCGCAATCACCTTCCATCAAAACACTTTGTCTGGCATACAGAAATAAGTGGCCAGCACGTGCTGAATACCAAATCAGGCCACTGGAGAAGGGGGCTCCTGCTACTTGGCAACCGCTTGGATCTGAAGCCACAGAATCCGACGGCAGGTCAACAACATCGGGATGGTTTTTGTGCTATAAAGCGGGATTAGATTCTGGTTAAAGGCTGCAAACAGAGGATTAAATTCAATTATCATAAATTGTCGTTGTTCAGCAACTACAATGGAAAAGGGGATAATACTACTTATCTTGGAACTGGCAGGAGCCAAGATGAGCTGGTAGGTCTGGTGGGAATTAGTAACCGCTTTGCACAATTACAAAAGCCACATTAAAACAATATACACCCTCTATATACATTTATTTATGTAGCTATGAGATGCTTCATTGGCTGTTAATTGCAATGTGCTCATTTCTTTTATGACAAAGGATCAATGGCCAACACATCCATAGATGTCACAGTTATGGCACAATTTAATATTCAGAAATTCTCATTCATAGCATATTTAAATAAGTAGAGACAGTGTACTGAATGTACAAATTCTGAACATTTCTGTATAAGAAACAGTTTACTATGATTATAATTGGATAAAAAGCTAATGTTGAATGCTCACCAGTGGTGTGGTACTAAAAAAGTATTTTATACACCACCCAAGCATATACACACACTGTTCACAAATAAGCATAACAGACATGTATATATTTCTAATGTTATATATACAGTGCCCTCCATATTTATTGGCACCCTTAGTTAAAATGTGTTAAAAGCCTTAAAATAAATACATTTTTTATTGCAGATGAATAATCTCACTCTGAAAAAGTTTAGTAAAAAGCAACCTTCAACTCAAGTGACAAAAAATAAAGAAAGAAAGGAAAAATCCTGACTAAGAAATAATTATTTCCCATAAAATGACCTGTTCCACAATTATTGGCACCCTTAACAATTTCTTGGAAATAAATTTATTTTAACCATTTATGTCCTTTCTACTGTAGTTTATAAAGTGGATCAAAGTATCTAGGAACCTTTAATTGGTAATGAATAATTTCCTGTTTCCCTGGGGTATAAATATGGCATCACACAAAGGCCTATTTCTTTTATTCACTCTTAAACATGGGAAAGACAAGAGAACACACCATTCAAGTAAAGCAGATGTGTGTCCACCGTCATAAATCAGGCAATGGCTACAAGAAAAATAGCCACTCACCTGCAGATGCCCTTATCTACAGTCAGAGCAATCATCAAAAATTTCAAAACATCTGGAACTGTGACAAACAAGCCTGAAAGAGGACGCAAGTGTATCTTGCCACCACACACAGTGAGAAGGATGGTAAGAGAAGTAAAAAGTTCTCCAAAGGTCACTGTAAGATAATTGAATCAAATGGTAGCATCTTGGCGTTACGAGGTCTCCCAAACAACCATCAGGCGCTATCTACATGCCAACAAGCTGTTTGGGAGGCATGCACAGAGAAAGCCTTTTCTGAGTTATACTCATAAGCGTAAATGGGTGGAGTTTGCCAAGCGGTACTGGGATTTTAACTGGGACCACGTGCTTTGTTCAGATGAGACCAAAATAGAGCTTTTTGGCAACAAACACTGTAAGTGTAACACCAAGGATGAGTATGCAGAAAAACACCTCATGCCCACTGTTAAGTATGGGGGAGGATTGGGGGAGATTAAGTGTTGTCTTGATGCTGTGGGCCTGTTTCTACTCCAAAGGACCTGAGAACCTTGTAAGGATACATAGGACCATGAACTCTTTGAAATATCAGGACATTTTGAATCATAATCTGGTGGCCTCTGCCTGAAAGCTGAAGATGGGTCATCACTGAGTCTTTCAGCAAGATAATGACCCTAAACATGTGGCCAAATCTACTCAAAACGGTTCACAAGGCACAAAATCAAGCTCCTCTTATGGCCATCTCAGTCCCCAGACCTTAACCCAATAGAAAACCTGTGGGGTGAGCTGAAGAGGAGAGTGCATAGGAGAAGACCCAGGACTCTGGATGATTTAGAGAGGTTGTGTAAAGTAGAATGGTGGAAGATCCCTCTTTCTGTATTCTCCCATCTTGTGAAGAGTTATAGGAGAAGATTAAGTGCTGTCTTGTTGGCAAAAGGAGGTTGTACAAAGTGCTAAAACCAGGGGTGCCAATAATTGTGGCACACATGATTTCATTCAAAAGATTTATTTCTTAATGTGTGATTTTTTCCCACCAAATAAAGTCACTTGAATTAAAGCTTAGATTTTTCTCCTTTTTGCATTGTTGTCCTATATTATTTTTCTTTAAAAAGAATTTATTAGAATCCAAAGAACACTTCTTAACCAGGGGTGCCAATAATTATGGAGGGCGCTGTATATATATATATATATATATATATGTGTGTGTGTGTGTGTGTGTGTGTGTGTGTTCATTCATCACCAAAAAACAAGCTAAAACAAAAAAATGTGTATTTAATAGCTTACAAACTATGGTGTGTTTGATCCATGCATACCAGCACAGCACACACTAACACACAACCACCACATCTGTCACAGCCATCACTGCATAGCTGAGAATGATCAAATACCCAAATAACACCTGCTCTGTGACCATTAAAGAACAGGGCTAATAAAGTATACAGAGAAACAGATGGACTACAGCCTGTTATTGTAGACCTACAAAGTGCACCTGTACGGACAATGAAGCTGCTCGAATGTGTCATTGTAGGAATGGTTTTAATGTTATGGCTCATTTGTAATTGCATACTGATATTTACAAAGTACAGCAATAATAACTCACTCTATATTTGAAAGAGTAAACTGAGCAGAGAAGAGCTCATGTGGGACTACCAGCAGGCACATTTACATGTATAGGAATGAAGCACCTGAGAGAGTTACATTACACACCCACATAGAGACTGGCAGAGGGGCACACAATGACACACCCTTTAACATTCCCATTTAACAGTCTGAACACGCTTACACACACACACACACACGCACACACACACACACACACACACACACACACACACACACACACACAAACACACACACAGATCCATCACATCCTGTCGTAACAGCCAAAGCACTCAAGCAACCCCTCTGTCATCTAGTCATCTCGTGGAGTGATTCTCAGCAGGCCTGCTGTCCCTCTTTCCATCTTAATTCCCTCACATACACACTTTCTGTTTTTGCTTTGTTTATTTAGGCCTCCTTCCCTCCTCCGTGCCTCCGCCCCAGTGCTTACGCCATTTTTCGGAGAGCGAGCAGTGGCTTGGAGAGCGCTCAAGTTTGATTAATTTTGGGATTTGGGTACAGTATGTTCCTGGACACACATCTGCGAGCGATCATAAATGCTCCGGAATGCTGGCAGAACATCCAGACCTGCAGGCAGCTGATGATGTCATCAGAGCGAGGGAAGAGCTGGCGAGCGGCCAACCTTCTCAAACACTGCTCTCTCAGACGGCCAGACAGACACAGAGCGAGGGAGAGAGAGAAAGGAGGAAAACAGAGAAAGAGAGAGAGAACGATAAACAAGGAGAGAAAGGAAGAAAGACGGGGGGCACGATGGGCCCAGGCATTCTGAGCCCAAACGCTGCACATATTTATGATTCTTCTGTCTTCGGCGTTCACGCTGTGCATGAACAGGTGCAACAGGGGGAGGGATTATATGTGAAAATAAATCTAATTGGAAAATAAATCTTAGTCGTTTTTAGGCCATATGATGCTGGTTTGGGAGTGATTAAGTGGTGAAGGTTTGTTTGTCCATTTCTCTCTGTCAGACAGAAACATAACACACTTCTATCCCCCCGGCAAACACTGACACTTCAGTCGTTTTTAATATAAACACCAGTAGGTAAAGGCCTAAATTACATGTCAACAACATAAGCTCTGAAGCTGAAAGAAAGAAAGAAAGAAAGAAAGAAAGAAAGAAAGAAAGAAAGAAAGAAAGAAAGAAAGAAAGAAAGAAAAACAGACAGACAGAAGGGAAGACACAGATAGAAAGTTATGCTCATTTGGAGTGAAGAGCAATCAGAGCTTCACTGCAGCCCTAACTTAATAAAGTCAAGTGAGGTGTGCTACCCCAGCTCCTCTAGAGAATAGACTACAGACTTCATCAGACAACTCAACACACACACACACACACACACCTCCTGACTGCCAGTTTGAATGTTCTTCTATTCTGCTTGTGACGAGACAGTTTCTTGAGAAAGGCTGTCTAACACCAAACCCAGTAAGAATTAACCCAACACTGAGTTAACATCAAACCAAACACTCAGTTAACATCAAACCCAACACCCAGTTAACATCAGACACAACACTCAGTTAACATCAAACCCAACACCCAGTTAACATCAAACCCAACACCCAGTTAACATCAAACCCAACACTCAGTTAACATCAGACACAACACCCAGTTAACATCAAACCAAACACTCAGTTAACATCAAACCCAACACCCAGTTAACATCAAACCCAACACCCAGTTAACATCAAACCCAACACTCAGTTAACATCAGACACAACACCCAGTGGACATCAAACACAACACTCAGTTAACATCAAACCAAACACTCAGTTAACATCAAACCCAACACCCAGTTAACATCAAACCAAACACTCAGTTAACATCAGACACAACACTCAGTTAACATCAAACCCAACACC
>BRDA01075903.1:0-19086 GCA_036984385.1 Crenuchus spilurus | reverse complement strand
TTCACCTTTGGGAAAGAAAGCTGTCAACAGCTGTCTCCCCTCATTCTTCCTTCTTTCTTTTTCCTCCCTTTCTTTCTTCTTTTGAAATCCTGATTACTACTTTAGCACCCAGGTCATTAATCTAGGCTCACTGATGTTACACTTGTCGCTAGTCGCTGTTGGGCGGACTAAAGCATTTTGGGCCTCCAAGAGGGGGCCCCCAGAATGTCCAATATGTTGAGAGGACTGTGACTAAAGTTCATTCCCTCAGTTGATATTATCAATATTTGAAATCTGAATTAATAAATAATTTGAGGGCCCAATTCATTCGAAATAAAAACATCAAAAAATAAATTAATTCAGGATTTTTATGGGCCCCTCTCCCTACTCGGGCCCTGGGTAGTCAGGTCCACTTTTCCCCCCACTTCCACGCCCATGGGTTTAGGTCTGGAGACTGTCTAGGCCACTCCAGAACCTTGATATGCTTCTTACGGAGCCACTCCTTGGTTATCCAGGCTGTGTGCTTTGGGTCATTGTCATGTTGGAAGACCCAGCCCAGGAAGGAGGTTGTTCCTCAAAATCTTGCAATACATGGCCCCGGTAATCCTCTCCTTAATACAGTGCAGTCATCCTATCCCATGTGCAGAAAAACACCCCCAAAACATGATGCACAGTAGGAATGGTGTTTTTGGGATGGTACTCATCATTCTTCGTCCTCCAAACACGGCGAGTGGAATTAAGACCAAAAAGTTTTATTTTGGTCTCATCTGACCACAGCACTTTCTCCCATGACTCCTCTGGATCATCCAAATGGTCATGGGCAAACTTAAGACAGGCCTGGACGTGTGCTGATTTAAGTAGGGGAACCTTCCTTGCCATGCATGACTTTAAATCTATTAGCCACAGTAACCTTGGAAACAGTTGTGCCAGCTCTCATCAGGTCATTGACCAGCTCCTCCCGTGTAGTTCTGGACTGATTCCTCACCTTTCTTAGGATCATTGATACACCACGAGGTGAGATCTTGCATGGAGCCCCAGTCTGAGGGAGATTGACAGTCATGTTTAGCTTCTTCCATTTTCTTATAATTGCTCCAACAGTTGATCTTTTTCACCAAGTTGCTTGGCAATTGCCCCGTAGCCCTTTTCAGCCTTGAGAAGGTTTACAATCTTGTCTCTGGTGTCTTTGGACAGCTCTTTGGTCTTAGCCATGTTAGTAGTTGGGAGTCTTACTGATTGTGTGGGGTGGGCAGGTGTCTTTATGCAGCTATCGACCTCAAATAGGTGCTTCTAATTTACAATAATAAGTGGAGTGGAGGTGGGCTTTTTAGAGGCGGACTAACAGGTCTTTGAGGGCCAGAATGTTTGCTGATTGGCAGGTGTTCAAATACTTATTTGCTGCAATAACACAAAAATAAATTATTAAAAATCATACATTATGATTTCTGGATTTTTTCATTTAGATTATGTCTCTCACAGTGGACAGCTTAGATCATACTTGCTGTGAAACATTGAAAAATAATAAATTATATGTATAATGACATTAGTTGGTTGAAGTTTTATTTGTATAACAGTGTATACTTCTATTGTGCGTGGATGTAAAGCCTCATTAAGGAACTGAAAAAATTGTAAATAACTCACTATTTCAGGTGCAAAACTTTTCAACAAAGTGAAACAAACAAATGTATCCTCTGTATCCAAAATATATCCTCTATGGATAATATTTAGGTTTTAATGCTGCAAGCCATGCTAGGTTCCTTTTCTTCTTATTTGGTATGGAGTGCAAAGCAAAAGGTGCTGGACACAGACAGTGTTTACAAAGCTGCTGGTGTTCAAAGCAGTACTTTATTCACATTTTCATTATTGTGACACTCAACAACTAATCTTAATTTCCCTGAAGGAACCTCCTAAATGGATCAATAAAGTACTATCTATCTATCTATCTATCTATCTATCTGTCTGTCTGTCTGTCTGTCTGTCTGTCTGTCTGGACATGTCGAGCCCAAGCCCATATTACATGCATGTAATCTGTATCAAACCTAGTTTTATTCATCTCAAATGTTTGGGTTAGCACTGCTGAAATGTTAGCAGAAAAAAAAACCTGGCATATGGAAATAGTAGGGTGTCATGGCAGCCTCCATTATATGTTCAGGAAAATTGTGGATACAGGACTTGTATTTGTATTTTGAAACTTGTCAAGCGTTCCTTCAGATGTAATATGACATTAACGCAACTTGATTGGCCAGCTTCGGGATTGTCTACGGTTTGATTTGGCACATCACTCGAACATGTCAGCCTAGTAGAGGCTTTAAAATTTAAATTTCCTGGCAGCACGCTGACTCTCCCAGTAACGTCAGAGCAGATATTTGGCATTTTTCAGTGGATTGTCAGCCATGAGTTGTACAATTTATAAAAGAAAGTAAATGTATATGCTGTTGGGGAAGTTTTGGTTGAACTAGATTGGGAAAATTATATTTTATTGTTCTGATATTTAAACTGTAAATATACATATAAACACACCGACTGTCTTATCATCTCTGTGGCTCTGTTTGTCCATTTTTGATTATCAAACTGCTGAATTGTGTGACATGTCAGCTCTGACAGTAAATATAAAGAGTTAAATGCTATTTATAGATGATGAAAGTATTTTAGGGCTGTTTTTAGCATTTTGAAAGGGTTTAAAGCCCAGTTATGCTAAACGATGACCTGGTATGACCTTTATGCTGTAATGGGTATCTGACTGATATTTGCTCAGAACATAACAAATCTAATGCAGATCTGTGCTAATGTGTGTAGGAAGCTGTTTTTAGCTTGGAGACAGAAAAGACAGTTTTAATTAAACTTGAACTTGAATTTGAACTTGAGCTTAGATAACAAAACAGTTTATATACAGATACATACAGATACACACACCTGAGCCACAAACTACACCTGAGCCACAAACTGGATCCCAGGTAGTCTAAACACTGCAATCTTAAGTGTAAAAAAATGATTTTAAGAAAAAATCACTGAACGTCTACTTTTTTACATTTAAAATCAGATTTCAAATCTGAAGAAAATGGAATCATTCCTATGATCAAAAACACATTATTATTATTATTCTAACCTGAAGGGTTATTGAACAAAAACACCAACAGTTTCCAGTTTATTCCATGTAGTTATGGAGTAATAATCCTTAAGATTTGGCCATGAAAATTCAGACAAAAAAATAAAGAAAATGCAGTAGAGTGTAAGAGGTTAATATGACATTTAAAAGGTCTAGTTAACATCTTGGTTCCAGCATTTCTTGTCTTATGACCATAACACTGAAACTGCAGCTTCAGCAGAAATTAAAGCTGAAGTTCTACAATAAAAACTTTATGCTGTGGTGCTCATCAGTGTTTACCTAAGACAGTACTACATCACCCATCCATTTAGCTTCCTGGCCAATTACAAGCTACTACTAGAGTTTAAAAATAAAGCAATTAGGCACTGCAGCTGCTTACGCATCGCCATTACCCTCCTTCCTCTCTGCCTCCACCAGAATGGCACCGGTCCTGTTGCCCGGGGGTGGCTCCACCTCTGCCATACATCTGTCCGACAGTGTCTGCTCTAGACCACATAATGCAGACGTGGGCTGTAGCCAGGGTCTACGCCAAAGACCCTAATAATTAACCTCTCCGATAATATACTCTTTTGAGTTTTTAAGGCAGAACCTGAAAACTATAAGAAACTCAGAAGAACAATGTGTCATTGTGACACCTCTAAAAAGAGAAAATATTTTAAAAAGACAAATTGTATAATTAGGAACATTACAAAAATATATAACTTCAGTGTTTGATGTTGTACTGATGGAATTAAATTAAAAATTAAATTAAAAGTGCTGTGGTCAGATGAGACCAAAATAGAAATTTTTGGTCTTAATTAAATTTAATTTAATTCATTTAAAATTAAATTAAAAACATGATGATCTTAATCATTTAAAGGAAACCTTGTGATCTTCTCTTCTTTAAGGGTGTAGGGCTGTGCTATTTTATATAACAGTACTTTGCTAATAGCTCTCTAATCTGTGACAAGGAGGAGCGGGGACTTCACTAGACTCTGAAAATTCCTCAGACGCTGAAAATGTTTCAGTAAATCTAATGTTTTAAAGGAAACCTTGTGATCTTCTCTTCTTTAAGGGTGGAGCTGTGTGTCTGAGTAGATAACTACACTTTACCTCTTCAGCTTTAACTCTGCTGTCACTCACTTCACATCTCCATCATCATGCCTCTAGCTGCACTTTCTTTCCTGGCACTTCTTTTAGGTATGTTTATCTAGAACTTATTTTATTCCTCTGAAGCTACAAATTGAAATCATGTGATTAACTTGACTCAAACCTCTTTTCTTTATGTTTTTATTTCAGGAGAAATATCTGCACAGGAAATTGAGCCGCTTGCAGCAGAAGAACAAGTTTCAGTGAAGGATGATGTGAAGATTTCTTGCACATTCAGTGCTACAAATGAAGCTCTTCATTGGTATCGACAGTTTCACAGATCTAGACCTGAATTCCTGATTTTAATCTTCCCATCTGAAACCAATAAGAAGTCTGATTTTCCTCATCTGTCTGCTGAAGTTGATAAAGATAAAAGTCGTGTGGATCTGTTGATCTCCTCTGCTGCAGTATCAGACTCTGCTCTCTACTACTGTGCCATGAAGCCCACAGTGACAGGAAACACAGCTACACTGTGCAAAAACCTCCCACTATAAATGAAAGCTTAATTAACCTCTTCATATGAAGTAAGTTCAATATAAGTATTGAGTTTGAATTTCTGTACTGAGTTTCATTGTGACACTGAAAATCAGTGTTGATGGTTCAAGCATCTCGCTGGTTGTGATTCCCTGGTTATGGTTAGTTGGTGGTGATAGATAGCTAAAACTGTACTGTACGAGGCTGTGCGAGTGTTTTACTAACCAATGTGCTGTGGGGAACCTGCCAAGTGGGTTTGGGATGGCCAGGGTTCTCAGTGTATGAGCTAAGTGCAGTTGACTGTTAAGTGTAATAATTTTTTAGTTAGACATTTCACACAGAAAATGTTTTGGGACAGTGGTAAAGGACAGTTTGTTCTTCTGTTTCTTACTTTCTGACTTCAGTTTGCCACTGCCATATTTTGTGAACTGTTTCAGTTTATTTTTTTCTGAGTCTGTAAAGAAATAGCTATTTTAAATTCTGTATCTGTCTTTTTATTTTCTGCCTTTAAAATGTTTAAACATCTATACATAAAACGATCTCAGGTAGAGATCACCAGAATAAAGAAACCCAATTTTTTTTATTTGTTGTTCTGTCCCAAGGCCACATAAGTATACCAAGAAAATTAATTTTGTAATTTTTCCAGAAGAGGGCAGATGTCACCTAACTGGTTTATGCAGAAACAGAAAACTGAAGAGAAGCTAAAGTAAAATTAACTGAATTAAGTAAAGACGTTAGAGCTTGTAAACTTTAGATCTTTTCTCATAACAGTGAACTCATGACATCTTTAACTGAACACAGCAAAGCAGTTATGTGAGGTTTGTCAAGTTTTCAGCTTATGGTTATGATATGAAGAGTCTCTTTGATGGTTGCTTGTGGAGGATTTGTGTGGATCCTCTGCTTTACAGCACAAGGCCTGACACGGCCACCAGTGGGCGACAGTGACAGTCCTAAAGACTCCATCTCCCAGAATGAAGATCACCTGAGTGCTGCTTTTAAGTTGCTGCCAAACAGCAATGGTCAATGCACTATTATAGCAAGGCTTACTGATATGGTAATTACAGAAAAGAAAAATAGACAAAAGAAAAGATAATGGAGAAAAAAAAGGATGGCAACCTGAAGATCTTCAAGAGAAAAGAGATTAAAGTCAGCACTGTATAGACAGTATAGACAATTAAGCTTGATCTAAAGAGAGAAAAACTCAGCTCTGTAAATAAAGCTTGAGGTAAAGTAAAGAACATATGCTCGGCTCTAAAAGGAAATCTCATTTCCTTAGAGGAACATTTTGTGTTCTTTTTAACACAATACCAACACCACTCAGTGATGTACTGGAAGAAGCACTGAACTTTTATCCAACTGGTTCAAACCAAGTAGCTTATAATTTGTGCACAAGCACGAGCTTCACACTCTCAACATTGAAGACAATAGGTGATTTTGATTTAGTTTTAGTCTTAGTCTTCTGACTAAAATGTACATTAGTTTTACTCACATTTAGTTATAGTCTAGTTTTAGTAAATGAGAACTGAAAATATTTTAGTCTAGTTTTAGTCAATTAAATGTTTTAAATATTTAATCTAATTTTAGATATGTATTTAGTTATATTATTTTAAATTAAACATATATTTTTAGATTGTTTATGGCTATTTTAAATTAAGCAATAGCCTTTAATTTTCATTACATTTAAGAACACATTGACCTCAAATATGTATTTAAAATGCAAAAAAAAACCAGGACTAGGGACATGAGGGCAGGCCTGACAGTTAATGAAAATGAGAGCGGGTATACCCGCTATATACACTATAGTGTGGCCGTTGCGGTCAAAAAGAAAAGAATATAAAAAAGTATTACAAACTAATTTGTCTGCTTGAATTTATTCACCCACGTTTACATGAACCATAATTGTAGGATAGAGGGTAAACCTAGCTACATTGGCTAGCTTACCTTTCCATAAATATTGTGGTGGTACTGAAAAACCATTTTGTTTTCAATGGCTGCAAAAGTGAAATTACTCCATAAATCGCTTCTTGTTTTCCGTCAAAGCCGCAGGAGTGACGTCAGCATGTTGTGTGTTTACTCTTCACCAGTGTGACAGGGGAACTTAGAGATAGTCAGATGTAAGGATGTGGTGCGGCAGGTTTATTTTTAAAAAAGTGGATTACTGGACAAACACATTTTGTCCTTCTGTGTCATTTTCAATTTGTTTTTATTAGTTGATGAAAAGTCTAATACTTTTAGTCATAGTTTTCATTTTAAAATATTAGTTTTTATTTTGTTCTCATCTCATTTTCATTGTGAAAAAATGGTCGTCAATGAAAACTTTTCATCTTAATTATTGTTAACAAAATTAACATTGGAAGACGAGTCATGCCGCTGCATTCTGGACCAGTTGCAGGGGCCTAATGGCACACATAGGGAGACCAGCCAGGAGGGAGTTGCTGTAGTCAAGTTGAGAAATGACGTGGGACTGAACAAGCGCCTGTATGCTTCTCTGGAAAGAAAACTTCAATTGTGAAATTCATATTTTGTTTACTGTAACATACAACAAAATAAGAATAAATGATATTATCATTTATTAAATGTGAATAAATGAGATCAGTATGACTAAAATGAAATCAGGTGGCTGTTGGTGGAAATATAATTTAATCTAGTGGGGTTGAGCGGTCACTACTCCACGCATTTTTAAAGAATATTATATTTTATATAATTTGAAGAACTTACTGGGAGGTTTAGGAGATTTAATTACTATGTTTTGAAAATGAGCAGGCTATTTCAAGGGGAAAATACACGTTTTGTGTTTGAATGAACTTTACTTCTGTTTTTGACAAATGAAAAGGGAGCTGAATTGTTTGGCCCGCATGGTTGTTGTGGCTGGAAGACAGAAGGCTTTTAAGTTTGTAGTTTTTTTATCTTTATTATTATTAAGGTAATAAAATGACCTTCATGTGGTTGGTGATGGATATAAATTGAGTTATTGCTACCATCTACTGTAGTTGAAATATCAGGGAAAATAGCATGTTCATTTTAGAAAAAGTGTGTGCTAAAGTATTTACTCTCATATTTGTTACATTTGTTGGCAGTTTGATGTTGTTAAGCTAAATGCTATAGTGTAACCTGCCTAGGGAGTTTCTGTAGCTTAGGCTGTTCTAATCAGCTTCTGTTTTGTGAATGTTTAGCTTTTTAACTTAAAGTTTCTCTGCAGATAAGGTTGTGCTTAGGGCACCCAAATGGCTAGCACTGGCCCTCCTGACAATGGGGGGAATTTGACCAGTGTATGCAGCAAACCACAGCTATTTTAATATTGCTGCAGTGTCATATACACTGTAAAAAATGATTTGTTGACTCAACTTAACTCAGTCAAGTTATCTTTTTTGCTTTGACTCAGTTAAGTTGTAAGGACTTGACATGTTAAGTTTATACAACTTAAACTTAACATGTCAAGTCTTTACAACTTAACTGAGTCAAAGCAAAAAGATAACTTGACTGAGTTAAGTTGAGTCAACAAAATGTTTTTACAGTGTAGTGCTATCTTGAGCTATCAATAACTTGAATAATTTTATTTGTGCTTTCATTCATTTCAATTCATGTATAGCAAAAGAACTTGTCATGTCTTCAGCCTGCTTAGTTTGTTACTTATTTTTGGGAGGATGTTAGTTGTACTTAGCTGTGTTTAAGGTGTTAATGTGTTTTTGGACAGTTGTACTTTTTGGCCAGATGTCTTTATTATAGTACAGTATCATATGTATTATTTTTAATCAGTGTATGGAAGCTTAAGGCTGCTCCGATACATTTTTGGTTTAGACCTGTGTAATGTCAGTGGTGATTAATCTTTATCTGGTAGTTTAAATCTCACACTTCAGCCTTTAAATTAACCGAATAAACTGTAATTATTGTCTATAATTGTAAACAGTTTTGTTTAACTTTTTCATGACAATAGTCTAGTGTGTGATCCTCAAAACATAAAACTGAGGTGGTGTAGACTGGGTGCACCTTATGGGTGCAGTATGAGAGTAAACCTCCTTTTAGAATATATGAACTGTATTTATGTAAATAATCCAGAAGAGGGAGATAAACACACTAAAGTCTCACTAGATCTGAGTCTACATGAGCTCCTCCTCTGTGCAGAATCAAACATCAAGTCAGTTTGGTAGCACTTGTTCATCTTTCAGACAGAATCATGAGACACTGGCTGACACATCTGCTCATTTTGACTGCAGTCATTATTGGTATGGAAGCCTTCATTCATCATTTCCAGGTCAGATAGTTATTTTATTCTACTGTTACAGTTGTGTTGTTGTGTTTTCACAGATTGCAGTGGAGAAGATAAAGTGGAACAGCCAGTCAGAGATGTGACTGTATCTGAAGGAGAATCAGTCACATTAGAATGTAATTATCAAACAACATCAAACACACCAGATCTCTTCTGGTACATTCAGAGATCAAATGACTTTCCTAAATACATTCTGAGAAGAGATACATATTCATCTGGAGATAATGGACCAGAGTTTCATGAGAGAATGTTTTCTGCACTCAACTCATCATCAGTTCCACTAACAATCCAGAAGCTGTGTGTGTTTGACTCTGCTGTGTACTACTGTGCCCTGAGGCCCACAGTGACATCATCACATTCAACCATCATACACAAACATGAACTTCTACACAGTAAGACTACAAATGTACCTGTTACTGTCATTTTACAATCAGTTACAATCATCTCACAAACCACAGTGTTTTACACCTTTTACACAAAAAACTGACTGTTCTTCTCTTAGCATCTTTCTATTTGATAACAATGATTAAAACTGATCCAAACATTGAACCATTCAGACATAAGCCCCAGAAAAAAGATTTACTATTTTAAATGCACTTAATTGTACTTTAATCATACACTATTTAAATGTTATGAATGCCATAATTGTTTAATGTGTGATGTGTCTTCTGTCTATGTATCAGTACTTGAATTCTTGAACCAGGTTCTTGAATCTGGCAGTGTTCTAGATTAAGGGTATCTGATTGTCATGCCTATCCTTTGCTGCTTCACTCACTCACTCTCACCCCTTCATTCGTCCGTGTCCTCATTCATTCATTCATCTCTGCCTCACTGTAGTTTTCCTAGAACTCCATGTCCCATCATGCATCTTGGTAGTCCTCAGCTTTCCCAACCAATCAGCGCTGTGCTCCCACTTGGCAGCCTGATTATTGACACCTGTCTCTCATTAGGAGAGACTTATATAAGCTTGCCCCTCACATAGACATGTCATCTGGGGGCGGTACAAGGGTGGCCTGCCCTGCCTACGAGCAGTTGTGGGGCACTTCACTTTACTTACGTTTGTTTATTGTTTACGTCAGGGGTTCTCAACTGTTCTCAGCCCGGGACCCACATTTTCTCATGGTCATTAAGTCGCAACCCACTTTCTTAGAATACAAACCAAACAAATTTATTTTTGAAAAATAGCCTTCAAAACACATTTAAACATACATATGCATGAAAAGTGAATTTAAGAGATTTCAGTGGGAACATGACTGTTTTTTTTGTTTTTTGTTTTGTTTGTTTGTTTTTTGGGGGGGTAATTACATTACTATTAAACTAATGATTATTATTATTAAAATACATTACTTATAATTTACTAGTTACTATTAATTAATATACTAATAATAACTATTGTGTTATTAATAATAAAATAAAATTAATATTTATCATTAATAAAATATAAATTATCACTCAATTCTATGTTTTACCTTTTCAGTCAACTTCACTCCAACTCATTACCACCAATTTTACACTTATGTTTGGACTGTATAGTCAGTATACTTTGTTTACATAAAATTATACATATTTTTTAAGTAAAAATAAGCAGAAATTCTGAATTATTTTGACAAAATTTAAACGTAGAGGTATGTAAATGGATGGCTTATCACAGAATGATAGCTGCACACAGACACAGACTCAAATGTTAATGTAAATGGATTTTAATATGAAACCTCTGACATTAAAATATGTCTAGCTGACGTGACACAGATACAACAAACGTCTAACATGTTAACAACTTACAGTGGTAGGTGAACACAGACTGCTGGCTAACTTGTAAAATACTGGTTTACAAGTCCACATGCTGTTTGATGGAGTGACAGCAGGGACAGCCAATTACATGTTAGCAAAAAAACGGCAGAGCCAATCGATGACCTTGTGTGTAGTCCAAAGTGAATTAGGCTTCAGATTGAGCGGCTTGGATTTCTGCTGGGTCCTATTGCTTGGCTCGTCTCCTTTTAATATAGCGTGACTTTGTTTTTCGAAGGTAAGTGCAGGGGACCAAAACTGCCTTTTGAAAAAGCGAAAGCAACATATTCCCCTTGTCCCACCCCCAAATTACATCCATATCTTCAGCTTATGAAGTCCTCTTTTAAAAAGCTCTACCGGCATAGCTTTAAATACATGTTTCATTTGTAAATGTCGCATTAACTTTGGATGTTTTCATGCTCTCATGCCAGCACTTCATTACAAATAACACACTGGGTTTTCTATCCATTTTTGTCCTCAATTAACAAAAATCCACATTTCAAATGTTCCAGGTTATATTTGCATTTTGCCATCTTGCCTCCGAACATCATCACAAATTTAAAGAGACGGGTAACCGGCAAACAAATGGTGGCTACCATGGCAACGAGAATGCTGCGCGCATCTGACGCGTGCCTCTCTGTGTCTTTTTTTTCAAGATAAATGACAAGTACAAAATCAGATGATCATTAATTATAGAAGTGGGAATCTTTTACTATCTCACAATTCAATTCGATTCAGATTTTTGGGGTCCTGATTCGATTCAAAATCGATTTTTGATTCACAACAATCTGATGAATAAAAGTGCCTCTTAATAAAAAAAGTGTGCAATTAAACATGCTTCCTTTAAAATTCTAAAGAAAGTGCCTTTTCCAAAAACAGTCTGTGGACCACAACTGCTACTCTCAGTAGATAGCTTTAAAGTAAGTTGGAACAAAACTAGTGCACCTGGTTGTATGATTTTCAACAAATCATGAAAGAAAGCTGGACATAAATTGTGTCAAAGATTATTGTCCATTTACAGACGGATTCCGGTTATTTTGTAGGAAAAGAAGCTGATCCACATGTGCTGGAGTAAGATGCTTCGCTTTGCTGTCACTATAGCCCCAGCAGTGGAGAAAACTCTCCCACAGCTGCAACGCTAGTGCCAGGAATACACAAGTGGCATTAGCCTGTCTAGACAAGAGAGGAAAAGCTGTCTTTGGTGATGAAACAGGCGAAAGACCTGGTTATTATTATTATTATTATTATTATTATTTTGCCCTCTCGGAGTTAGCAGAGGGTTTGGTGAAGCACTGCAGTGTGCAATGGTCTGCTGCTTTTGACTGACTCTACTCCGTGTCCTTTAACTCCTGGTGATGCCTGCTAATGTGAGCCTGCACATTTGTGGTGTTCCCAAAGTGATTACTTTTTATTTTGCAAACCCTGCACAATGTGAAGCAGTGTTAAGCTCAGTCTTACCTGGCATTCGGTAAAAACCAAAATGTATCCAGATATTTGCCTTCAACGAAAACCGGGCTGGTTGAATCTTTCCTCCATTTCTGTGGTTTCCTCTTTGTTTTGGTGCTTTCTGCACATTCATATGTTTCAGAACCGGCTGCATGGTGACGTCAGGACGTTCCGCCTATTTACAAACTGGAGGCCGACAGCCAGTGGATTTGTTTTATTTTTTTACTTTTTAAAATCAATTTTGGGACATTTTATATCAATTCTGAAATGTAGTAAATGAGAATCGAGATTCTTATGTGGATCAATTTTTTGGCACACCCCTAATTAATTAATTTTTATTTTTAATTACAAACTGTCCGCAACCCGTCCAGAACATGACTGCGACCCACAAGTTGAGAATCGCTGGCTTACGTTGCATTGCTTACAGCCGGCCGAAATGTTCACTTGTCTTTGCCTTTGTCCTTTCTAGCCTTTAGCATTAGCAGCAGTCTAGCCATTAGCCTTAGCAGCATTTTAGCCTTTAGTCACTTTAATAATACTGTCTGCTAAATGCCATTAAAAGGTAAATATAGACACAAAAATAATGTAAAATATGTTAAATTGTTAAATTACATATGGTCTGCTTATCTGTCCAATGTCTACCCTTCCAAACTGCCAATTTCCTTTATTTTTATTTATTTTATTTTATTTTTTTAAGAAAAAAATAACTGGTAGCACTAAGTGATGATTGACATCCCACATAATGAAGACATTTGATAGGATGATGCTAGCTCACATATGGCCTCTATTAAAACAGGCCTTGACTGTTTTCAGTTTGCATATCAGAATGACTTTTGATGGCACAGTGATCTACCTGTTACCTCACTTGGACACCTAAAGCTTTGTGAGGATCATGAGCATTGATCTATCCAGTACATTTAAGACTATTTACACTGTTTGTTACTTGTTGAATAAAAGTACAAAACCTTTGTTCTGACAGTGTTTAGGCCCTGTTATACTTCATGTTTACTGTATGTACCAAAATGTCTTGTGTTCGTGTTGCACCTGGTCTGGAGAAACATTGTTTCATTTAATTATGTACTGTACTGATAAACTTGAAATATTCTGAAAACTGTAGTTTCAGAATATAACAGGAAGTATATCGGTACTTAATGTCTGTATTCTGAATATGAATTCTGCAGTAAGTTGCTTCCAAAAATAATAAAAAAAAATATTTTTTTAATCTGCAGCTAACACTTCTTCACTTCATTTAAGTGATAACAATTTAGTCACTTAATCATAATAATTTCACTTTATCTGTTCCAGGCTGGGTACTAATGCATAGAGTCAAACCAAATCAGACACCAGTCCTTTCTTTTAAACATGTTCTCAGAAATCTTTAATATCATTATACTATAAATAAAACTTCAGACTATAATTACTTAATGTTTCTCTTTCTCACAGAAGCACAAACAAACTTCACACACAAATCAGGGACAGAACACCAGCAGTTATGAAGCCAAAATAATCAAAACCATAGAATACTGTCTATTAATGTGACAGTCAAAAGGTCTAGTTAACATCTTGTTGTTCATGTGTTTCCAGCACATCTTGTCTTATGACCATAACACAGAAACTGCAGCCTTCAGCAGAACCTGAACACTATAAGAAACTCAGAAGAAGAATGAGCCATTGTGAAACATCTAAACAGAGAAAATATTTTAAAAACACAAATGACATAATTAGGAAAGTTTTAAAAATAATATAACTTCAGTTTTAATGTACTGATGGAATTAAATTAAACTATAAAAATGTAATCACATGATAGATCTCTAGATATAGTAAAGAAAATCTGTCTCCAACAACATCCATCCATCCATCCATCCATCCAGGAAACCTTGTGATCTTCTCTTCTTTAAGGGTGGAGCTGTGCGTCTGAGTAGATAACTACACTTTACCTCTTCAACTTTAACTCTGCTGTCACTCACTTCACATCTTCATCATCATGCCTCTAGCTGCACTTTCTTTCCTGGCACTTCTTTTAGGTAAGTTTAACTAGTTATTTGTATTTATCTGAAGCTACAAATTGAAATCATGTGATTAACTTGACTCAAACCTCTTTTCTTTGTTTATTTTTTTTCAGGAGAAATATCTGCACAGAAAATTGAGCCGCTTGCAACAGAAAAACAAGTTTCAGTGAAGGATGATGTGAAGATTTCTTGCACATTCAGTGCTACAAATAATGCTCTTCATTGGTATCGACAGTTTCTCAGATCTAGACCCGAGTTCCTCATTTTAATCTACCCACATGAACCCAGTAAGAAGTCTGATTTTCCTCGTCTGTCAGCTGAAGTTGATAAAGATAAAAATCGTGTGGATCTGCTGATCTCCTCTGCTGCAGTATCAGACTCTGCTCTCTACTACTGTGCCATGGAGCCCACAGTGACAGGAAACCCAGCTACACTGTACAAAAACCTCCCACTATAAATGAAAGCTTAATTAACCTCTTCATATGAAGTAAGTTCATTATAAATATAGATTTTGAAGAAGGAAATGTGTGGACACAAACACAAAAATTAAACTTTTCTCATGACAGAAATGAAATAGAAGCTAGAAAAAGAAAACATGGAAAGAGTGAAAAGAGAAACTGAACAGGTAAAGTAAATAGACTGGGTGAAAGCAGGGAAATATGGAAGATACACAGTTGGGATCAAAGGAGGAGAGGACGGGAAAAGAAATCATAGGAAATAGGAAAATCAGAGCCAATCTTAAAAACCTTAGAAATAATTGTGTTTTAGGTAAAATTATTGTTAATCCAATTGGAAGAGAGAGGGGGAAATGTTTCCTGGATTACTGACATGATTTTGGTGAAAACAAAAACAAAAAACAAACAAAAAAACAAAGCTGGTGTCCAAGGGGTCTGCTGTACCATTTGTGTCCACCAGAGGGTGATGGATGCACAGTCCTGAAGACTCCATCTACCAGAAAGCCTAATTAGACACAACCAGACTCACCTGCCTAGTGCTGCCTTTAAAACAGCACATTGTACCATTGTAGAAGACGTGTCTGGAACCTAGCAATTCAAGAAAAGAAAAAGAGAGAAAAAAGAGGGCAAACTGAAATCAAAAATAAAACATGAGAAGAGAGAAAATAAAGCCAGCTCTGTAAATAAAACTTGAGCTGAAAAAAGAATGAAAAATAAAAGTAAAGAACAGAAACTAAACCCCCCCAGCACTATGTCGTTAAAAAGACGTTGAAAAAACGTCCAGGCTGTTTGTTGAAACTACGTTCCATTTTAGTTGAAATTGAAAGGTGAAAAGACGTCTTTTTCTAGTGTTTGAAAAGACGTTTATGTGAAGACGTATTTCCAACGTCCATTTTAGGTCTTTTTCTAGTGGTTGAAAAGACGTTTATGTGAAAACGTATTTCCAACGTCCATTTTGGGTTGAAAGTGAAAGGTGAAAAGACGTCTTTTTCTAGTGGTTGAAAAGACGTTTATGTGAAGACTATTTCCAACGTCCATTTTAGGTTGAAAGTGAAAGGTGAAAAGACGTCTTTTTCTAGTGGTTGAAAAGACGTTTATGTGAAGACGTATTTCCAACGTCCATTTAGGTTGAAAGTGAAAGGTGAAAAGACGTCTTTTTCTATTGGTTGAAAAGACGTTTATGTGAAGACGTATTTCCAACGTCCATTTAGGTTGAAAGTGAAAGGTGAAATGACGTCTTTTTCTGGTGGTTGAAAGGACTTTAATGTGAAGATGTGTAAGAAACAGTCAATAAGATTTTTAATGCAATAACACACTCCTCACATTTGTACAATGTTTTAAACACAACAATATTTTTGATTTTGTCTCTGAGGGAAAAATAGTACTGAACAGTCACTGGGTCTGTACCTTTTATGTCACTCTGGTGCACTCCTGAAGGAAATTTTTCAGTACCTTTAGGTAACACTTTATTTCACACTACTGGATAATTGGGCCAATTTTGAGACTGTTTTGCTTCTCCTGACAATCATAAAAGGTCTCATGATTTCAGGGTGATCCTAAGAGATTATGTCCCATATAATCCTGTAGAGTGGGGTGTCTATAATCCAGTTTTTATCCCACAAATCCTATCTTGGAGCATTCAGGAGTTACCCCAAGTGTGAATATAAAACAACATTTTTTTCAATATTTACAACTCACCATACAGCTCACCATAGCTGTGCAGTCAAATTTGTGTGTGAAAAAATGAAAATGAAAATAAATCAAATAATAAATTGAAACCAAAAGCAAA
This sequence comes from Crenuchus spilurus, assembly GCA_036984385.1. NCBI lineage: Eukaryota > Metazoa > Chordata > Actinopteri > Characiformes > Crenuchidae > Crenuchus > Crenuchus spilurus. Next base: position 2,648 of record BRDA01075903.1, on the reverse strand, counting down.
ATAAGACATACATATACATATTTAAGAAGCACCTGTTGTCAAATATAAAAATGTTAAAGAGTAAAACAGAAAGAACCAATCAGATCAACTGCTGTTTAGAAAAAAAGGAGGGGAAATGATGTGTGTTTCCTGTGTTTACACTCATCATACTGCGCGAGCACGCTGTCCAAAAGTCTCTTCAGCGTTCTGACTAACGAACATACTGTACAGAAGTCATATATCTGCGAAGTCCGGAGAGGCAGCTGGTAAGAATCATTAAAGTGATAAAGGCTGTTCCTATGAAGATGTTAGCGCTGCAGCTAAGCTAATGGTGGCTGCATTAACCATTTAGCATTTGGACTTGAAGCTCAGTACTTCAAACATTCACTAAAGTGAGGTGGATTATAAGCATATTTATTTGTTTTAGCAAATATGTTCATAAAGTGTTAGAATGCAGTAAATTGTTAAGAGCAGTTGCATTAAGCATTTACTTTAATTGTGTCAATATTTTCATAAAGAATACAAAAGGAAAATCCTGATTGGTCACTGGAAATCTTCACACCGGCCACGCTGACCCTGCTCAGCCTCACTAGAAGATGCTGGAGGAGCCGGTGCAGCGTGTATATTGTGCTGAGTGTGTGCATGAGCGATGCACAGAAACAGCTGGCTGATCAGATAATTAGACTTGAGAGAGAAAACCCGGACTCAGTGCTCATTATTTTGGGTGATTTTAACAATGCTCACTTCACAAATGAGATGCCCAAATACATATACAAACAGCATATCGCAAACCCAACAAGAGAAGGCAACACATTTGACAAATGTTACACAACCATCAAAGATGCCTATCACGCTGTCTCGCACGCTGCTTTCGGCTTCTCTAATCACACCCTCGTTCACTTCATACTAACGTACCGGCAGAAATTCAAAACCAACAAGCCGGTCATAACAACAGTGAAAAGGTGGACCAGTGGCGACATTGAACAGCTACAGAGCTGCTTCAAATACACTAACTGGGCTGTGTTTGAGGAGGTGACAGACAGGCTGGAAGAATACACAGACACTGTGATGTCATACATTAGTTTCTGTGAGGACAGCTGTATCTCAACCAAATCACGGCAGATACAGTAACAACAAACCTTGGTTTTCATCAAAACTCAAGCAGCTTCGTAATACTAATAATAATAATAATAAGTTTAACTTTTATAGCACCATTCAAGATACCCAAGGACTCTTTACATCAGAGGTAGGCAACTCCAGTCCTGGAGTGCCAGATTCCTGCACAGTTTGGTGATATATGTGATCAAACACACCTGATTCAACTCAGCAGTTAATTAGCAGGTTTAATTGTGTGTCAGAGCAGAGAAATCACCAAACTGTGCTGGGCACTGGCACTCCAGGACTGGAGTTGCCTACCTCTGCTTTACATAATGATCAAACAAAGCAAAAAAAATAAAAATAAACAGACAAACAAGACAATCAAAAGAAAAAAAAAACAAATCAAAACAGACCATGTTGAGGAAGAAGGATAGAAATACTGAGTGAACAAGTGAGTTTTTAGTTGAGCCTTAAATGAGTTGAGAGAGATGATGAAAGATGGAGGGAGAGGGGAAGAGAGTTCCAAAGAGTTGGACCTGTCTTATGTGCATTTAACAGAAGGAAATTAGCATGCAACCAGAGATTAAAAAACTGTGAATAACTGGCAGCAGGGTTGCCAGGAACTTACTGTTAAATGAACAGTACCATATTGTGGTATCTTTGTAGAGTTAATTTGTCAGGCTCCCCAGTCATTTGTTCTGAGTTTTTGTCTCCATCTTGTGGTTATGTTGTGTTCTGCACCTTTTGATTTCAGTCACTTCCTATGCCCATATTTGGTATTCCTGTCTTGTCCTCAGTCTTTGTCAATTATCTGTCTCAGGTATTTCTTGTTTGATGTAGTTAGTCTTGTCTTTAAAAACCCTTTTTGCGCTCACTCCCTCACAGTTCATTTTGTAAGTACTCAGTCTGTTGTCTTGTCATTTATGTTGTGTTTTCTTTTCTAGCCTTTATATCAGTTTTCAGTTTGTTTATTTAATATTTTTCACTTTCTCTGCACGTGCAACCACCTCCTTAGTTCAACTTAGTTATTTTAAAAGTAATTTATCAGTAGGCAACACCCAGCCTAACATAATTACCATTTTTATAAATGTAGGATTCAACTGTAATTTAGCACTTTAAAAAGTTGTATCCTTTTTTTATGAAAACAGTAATTGTGCAATTACACCCCAGTATGATACCATTAATTTAACAGTAAGTTCCTAGCAACCCTGCTGCCAGTTCTGGTTTTTTTTTTTTTTTTGTTACTGACAGTAACAGTGTTACTGTCATTTTACCATCATTTACAATCATCTCACAAATCAGTTTTACAGCATTTACAAAGAACTGACTGTTTTTGTACATTTATATTTTATTCAGCTCTTTGTTGAATAAGATGTGTTGAACTCATTTGTTGTTTTCATACATGCCATTAAGCTTTTGTGACCGATTCAAAACACTGCAGTGTGGCTTGTTCTCAGCTTTCCTAAATTCAATAATCTCTCTGATTGAAAATAATAAAGACAACCCTAGAGTACTCTTTAGTGAGATCTCTAAACTTACTAAGAATCAGGCAGTTACTGATCCACAGATCC
>BRDA01075895.1:270-12394 GCA_036984385.1 Crenuchus spilurus | reverse complement strand
AGTAGTAAAGAGAGTCCTGTGAATCCTGGGCTTTTGTTATTCTCCATTAGAGATAAAAAAATGGGGTGATTTGGCTCAATATGGGGTACTCTTATATTCTGTGATGCTAATCTTCTATTCAGTTTGAAAACGTTCAGTGTTGTTCATCACTAACATACACTATGAGCTGCTTGTTTTAATTCTTTGGTTGTTGTATATATTGTCACTCTCTTTTACACCCCTAAGCTTTTCATTCGTCTGAAGCATGGTTTGCACGCTTTCAGTATTATGCTGAAGATAATCAGAATCAGTCTGATTCACAGTGCCAAATGAGGGCTCTGTGGCTAAACCTTACTTGAGGCTAATTATATATTGTAGTCTTTTAAGGAGTCCATACGCCCAGTCCATATAAAGTCCATAAGGGCTTTCAGCCCTCTGTGCTCATCCCCAGTGTCAACCCTAGCCTCTAGACACATCTACATAGTCCTTTATCCTCCTGGTGCTCGACCTCTGACTTGATGCAGCTATAGCCATGTAGTGTCACAGGTGAACCCCAGGGCCAGGTGAGAAACTGGTCCTTTTTTCTTCCCTCTTCCATGTCAGGATATATAAATGTAAGACTACGTTTTAGGGTATGTTGACAATTATATAAATTTGATTTTTTATTGAACTGTTGCTTCAAATTATGCAGCAACCTAGAAAAACCTCATTTGATAAACGTCCAATCTAAGAACTGAACGGAAAAGACCCTTTCAGCAATGAATCTCAGATTTTATTTAATTATCACAAACAATAAAAAAAACCCTGCAGGGTTTCCACTTCTTTATTAAAGTTTACAGAAAGAAATATTACTCATTAGCATATTTCATAACAGGTTGAGTGGTCATCTTTAGACCTCCAGGGACAGCAGTGCTACTGTTTTGTTTTTGTCTTTTTTATTGATTGCACTATTGCAGGGAATGAATCAAAACCTTAAAAATCTCTGAACTGCTATCACAGCATGACTAGCTTTCATTGGAACGTCCAGGTGCATGCATTAGACATGCAGTGCCTGTGTGTATGTTTGGGAACACCTGGACAATTCATTGTTTTTTATTGTAGATTAATACTAAAGTCATCTAAACTATGAATAAACACATGTGTAATTATTTAGTAAACAAACAAGTAAACAAACCAGAATATGTTTATATTTGACATTATTCACAGTAGCACCTCTTGCTTAGATGCAGCTTTCTTGGTATTTTCTCAGTCAGCTTTATGAGGTAGTCACCTGGAATGACTTTCAGTTAACAGCTGTGTCTTGTCAAGAGCTCATGACTTGCATTTCTTGTCCTCTTAATGTGTTTGAGACATCAGTTGTGTGTCTACTTTGAAGTAGAATCTAAAACATGTTTTGGTTTGTTTAACACTTTTAAGTTTACTACATGATTCATTATGTATTTCTTCATAGTCTGGATGACTTCAGTGTTTATTTACAATTTAGGAAAAAAAGAAAAAAGTTGGATGAGATGTGCCCAAACTTTTGACTGGTACTGTAGAATAAGTATTTGTTTTATGAAAGAAATATAAAAAAAGAAATAAAATATGTAATCACATTTAGTCACATGACTTTGAGTGGTTACACACATGATTCATCACATTTGCTGGATCTAATTTGAGCATTTTAAAGCAGTACATAGTCTCACAATTGGACACATTACACTACAATGAAAAGTCTCTTCATCTTTACCAAAGAATATCTCACAGAAACAGACAGGTTTTGCACTGACAGTAACATTAATTTCAAGTAATCCATTTCTCTTTCCTTCAACAATCACAAGAGAAAAACATCTTTTTGGAAAAACTTACAAACCAACCTTTTGATCAAGACTGTAATCACAGTATATACTGGGGGGACATGTCCCACCCAAGCTCTTCACATCTCTTACTTGAATGACTGTTTATGTCAATAAGTCATTTAGCTCTGGAACTGTTTTTGATAAAAAGTGTCCCTAATTATATGGAGTGGAAACTGAAAATGGGCTGATCTGTGAGTGCTAATCAATCAACCATCATTAACATTAGCTATCATAGTGAAGTTAATTATCCATATATTCACCACAATAGTGCTGACTGGTGTATTACTGTCTTGGTTTTGATTAGCTCCAAAGCTCATTTATGCACAGCATTAAACTCGGATATGGATACAGATGAAGCCTTCTGTCCACACTGTGCATTCATTTCATGCATATTTGTGCACGTGCTCAGCTTACGGATACAGATGGAATGGAGCAGTACCACTGGATATAGTGAGGGCAGTGTAGCCAACAGTTCAAGTTAAACACAACCATTGCTAGACTTATAAAATAAAAAACTGATTAGTTGTCCACATGTTACAAAGTACAGTGGAACCTCAGTTTTAGTTTGCCCTGGTTATCATACAATTTGGTTATTGCTGACTTTTTCCGGGGACATTTTGTCCTAGTTATCATTCATCAGCCTGGTTTTCATTGGAGTGTCCATGTGACTTGCCACTAATTTTGCTAAAACAAAGCATCCACACACGTGTTCATCACTCACCCACGTGTTCATCGTTGATTCTCTCTTTGTTTCTCACTGTTTTTCTGTCTTTGTTTCTCATTGCATCTCTGGCTTTGTTTCCCATTGCTTCACTGGCTTTGTTTCTCTGGCTTTGTTTCTCATTGCGTCTCTGGCTTTGTTTCTCGTTGCATCTCTGGCTTTGTTTCTCGTTGCATCTCTGGCTTTGTTTCTCGTTGCATCTCTGGCTTTGTTTCCCGTTGCATCTCTGGCTTTGTTTCCCGTTGCATCTCTGGCTTTGTTTCCCGTTGCACCTCTGGCTTTGTTTCCCATTGTTTCTCTGGCTTTGTTTCCCATTGCTTCACTGGCTTTGTTTCTCTGGCTTTGTTTCTCGCTGCTTCTCTGTCTTTGTTTCTCATTGTTTCTCTGTCTTTGTTTCTCATTGTATCTCTGGCTTTGTTTCTCATTGCATCTCTGGCTTTGTTTCTTGTTGCTTCTCTGGCTTTGTTTCTCATTGTTTCTCTGGCTTTGTTTCTTGCTGTTCCTCTGGCTTTGTTTTTCGCTGCTTCTCTGGCTTTGTTTCTCGTTGCTTCTCTGGCTTTGTTTCTCGCTGCTTCTCTGGCTTTGTTTCTTGTTGCTTCTCTGGCTTTGTTTCTCGCTGTTCCTCTGGCTTTGTTTCTTGCTGTTCCTCTGGCTTTGTTTCTTGCTGTTCCTCTGGCTTTGTTTCTTGTTGCTTCTCTGGCTTTGTTTCTCGTTGCTTCTCTGGCTTTGTTTCTCGTTGTTTCTCTGGTTTTGTTTCTTGTTGTTTCTCTGGCTTTGTTTCTCACTGTTTCTCTGGCTTTGTTTCTTGCTGTTCCTCTGGCTTTGTTTCTCACTGCTTCTCTGGCTTTGTTTCTCATTGCTTCTCTGGCTTTGTTTCTCGCTGTTTCTCTGGCTTTGTTTCTTGCTGTTCCTCTTGCTTTGTTTCTCGCTGTTTCTCTGGCTTTGTTTCTTGTTGTTTCTCTGGCTTTGTTTCTCGTTGTTTCTCTGGCTTTGTTTCTTGTTGTTTCTCTGGCTTTGTTTCTCGTTGTTTCTCTGTCTTTGTTTCTTGTTGTTTCTCTGTCTTTGTTTCTCGCTGTTTCTCTGGCTTTGTTTCTCTGGCTTTGTTGTTGATAACACTCAAAACAAATGAATACACGTCACAGTAAAGTGAAGGCATGCAGTGTTACCTCCTAAAAATGGGTGCGAAAACAAATAGTGGGCAAGAACCCAGAGGACAGGTGTACAAAACAAAGGCTGCCAGCTGGACCACAGCAGCACACTCTAAAATGAAGCATAAACTTGAGAGTGATGTCAAATATTCATTTATCCATTTCATTAGTCTTTTATATGTATTTCTCTTTGCGTTCTGTATGTAAAACTATAGTTATTCTATATAAAAAAAATTTTGTCATATTTTGGAGTGTCTGGGACAGATTAATATGATATATATTATGTCTTATGGGAAATATTGCTACAGTTATCTTTCATTTCGGTTATCATCAGGCACTTTAGAACAGATTAATGATGAAAAATGTGGTTCCACTGTATTTAATAACCTCATAGACCTCCGCTGTGTACACTGGTGCATCTTTTGTAGTACATTATCACAACGTCCTTCACCTTTGCCATGTTCACTGCTGTCAGAAACTGTCCTCTAGTGGATGTATTGATTACCATTGAATGTAAAGGATGCATATAAGTATGTGGGCAGTGATGGATTCATTTTCATACATAAACAAGCCTTTTTACTGAGATGCCATTTAAATTGCTCTGCCCCTTTAAGACTGAAGATAGTCTCCATATGCACTGAATATCATCTAATGCAGTGGTTCTCAACTGGTGGGGTGCAGCACAGGATGCGTGGGCGGGGAAAAAATCACAAAAAATCACAAAACATCCCTGACTCATTGACTATTTGTGTAAAGGAGATGCAGCAAATGCCAGCCCCTTTTGAAATGTAATTTCAAATGTAATATGAATTATTACATTATTATTTATGTAATGATGTGGGTGGATTATTATTATAACGCACAAATCAGCCACACAGCTTCATTTCAAATCCATCAATCAGAGAGCAGTATTCTGAACCGACGTGACTTCAGTGACAATCCGACAACACACGCGATGCACCTCTCTAGTTCTCTCATGTTTATTTGTGTTCTCGCTGTTATCCATCTAAACGCTTGTCCATTAAACACAGTCTTTTTAAAAACTAACCTCACAGAAAGGTTTTTAAAAAGTCTTCATATCTCAGCCCTAGATAGTTAGGCCAAGTAAAAAAAAAGAATTGGTGATCATCCCCGCCCGACCCTCTAAAAAGCACCTGACCTTTTTTTTTTTTTACACAAAAAAACGCGCCAAACACCCTAGTCTGGCCTAGAATCATTCAAATTTCGCATGCTTCCAATGACGTGATCCCAAATCAATTCTGCACATGTGCAGTACACTTCAGTACCAATGGCCGGTCGTTTTTGTGATGCAAATCATGGCTTTTGTAGTGGCCAGCATCGTAAAAACACTGCAGTCGGCCAATAAAATTCGTTTCATTTCCATGTTATTTAATGAAATAAAATACAATGGATAATTTTTGCTTTAGTAGACACTGAAATTAAACTGTAATATATTATAATAAGTATTATCGCAGCGTGGGCACAGACTAACACACAGAGAAGCAGACGGAGGGCCGGTTGTATAAATAAGACAATATCTTTACCAGAGACCGAAATAAACAATTACTTGTTTAGTTTTGAAATAAAAGTATCAAGTGTGTGTGTGTGTGTCTTTCTGTGAAACTGGCGCTGTGTTTGCTAACGATTATTTTCGTGGCTTTGCCCTGAATATGTAAATCACTCAAGAAGAACATGATCTATGTTTAACATGGTTTATTTAAGTTTTCAACGTCTTTTTAATACTCGCTACATACTGTAGTGTCGGAGAAGAGAATAAAGAAAAAGGATAAGACATTTACTTACTAAATGCTCTTTTACTGCTCTCTTACTAAAAACGAAAGTGCAGCAGCAAACACTCACTGCTTCACAGCATGAAAGTACGAACTAAATGGACTAAGACACACATTAACGGTAACTTAACTAAAACACACTAAAAATAACTCATAGAGACTAGACTACAACTAACAATCATAACACATACAAAAATCCCCTCTTAAAGACCCCAAATAATTACAAAATAGACCCCATAAACACACAAGAGAACTTTATGCAAATACCGTACGACACGCAGCTATCTGATTGGCCGACACCCCCAAGAGCCGCCACAATACTTTTCTACCATCAATCAAAAAAATTAAAATTAAAATAACACCTCCCCCCCCGACCCAAAATTTTGGTGAAAAAGGATGATCACCAATTTTTTTTTTTTACTTGGCCTTATTTTTAACTGCTAGGCATGCAGTTAGGTGTTTAGCCTGAATTTTCACCATGTTACCACACAGCTATCACATGCGTCTAACACACACACACACACACACACACACACACACACAGGACTACAATCCTAAAGGTATAAAATAAAAAAATATATAATTTACCTGCAAAAATCTTACTTGTGTTTAAATAACATGTCTAAGTCTTGACTCTGATTAGCCGCCGATATACTCTCACAAGCACACAACCACAAATCACCATACACACATCGTTAAATCATTCAATTTAAAGAAAACAACTAAGAAAAAAAACATTTTTTGTGCAAGAAATGTTTCAAACTCAGCTTGATGTGAATGAAGGCAGTGGAGTCACACATACACAGCCTGAAACACAAACTGTGCTAAAGTTAGTCTAATAATACTCACTTGTTTGATATTCGTAATTCCGCTTTTCCTCACCAGTTAACTAAACACAGATTCACCAACACAGTTACAGTTTAGTTGTGAAATAGAAGACAACAAACTACAACCACAACATTTAGTAAAGTTCACTTGTTATGACAGATGACACAGGAGCTTGTGTTTGCTCTGACTACATGCTACAGAGTTAGAGACCGTCTCAAAATTACCAGAAGAAATGAGAAGTGTTACATTAATTTTAGCCATAATTGTTACATGTATTTTTATTAAATATTAGTAATAATGTGACACGTAATTTTTTATACATACTCACATATTATTGTCTTGTGTAATTTTTACAATATTTGTTTTATGTACAGTTATAAAAGTAATCAATTAAACTCTCATGTGATTAACCCTAATGATGTGAAACCAACGTAAATATAGACATATGTTCCACACATACTATATGGCTTATTTTTTGACATTGGGAAGTTATTTATAATAATTTTTATTTTAAAAAATGACATCTATGACATTAAATAAATCTATAGAGTAAGGTTATTTATTCTTAAATGATAAAATTATCCAATAAATCTATTAATTTATGAATTTCTCATATGATTGAACCTAATAATGTCAGTTCAACTTGGTCATATAGACATGTATTCTACATGTAATGTAAGGCGGCGAGGGGTGGGGGCGTCAGAAGGGGGGCCCAAACTGCATTGAACCAGCGTTGGGGGGGGGGGGCCCAGCTTGCAAAAGGTTGAGAACCACTGATCTAATGAATCATACTGAATAAGTTTGTATATGTATAGTTTATAAGCTCACTCAATAATTTTGGGCATAATTAGTATTTTTTTATTCACAATATCAGACATTTATTTACCTTTCAATTTAATGTAAACAAACTCCCTAAACTTTCCAAACGTTGATCTATTTCAGCTTTTTTCTTTTTTCAATTTCCAAGAATGAAATAATGTTCAATTGACCGATTCATTCCAAAGAGATAATGCACTGGCCAGGCTTTGGCTGATGTGCACGGCTGCCATTTGAGATAAAGTCTGAAACACTTTGCTTTATGAACAGCCCTGTTTAGACAGGATTAGTTCATTAAGGGAACATTTGTCTCCTCATTGATGAAACTCATGAGTGAGCTTCTGGTTAGCAGACTGAATCTAAAAAATAAATTACAGTTAAATTAGTTTAACAGTTTAATATTAAATCTTTAAGGGACTCACAGTGATACATCCAGTAAGTAATGACTTGCTACTGAAACTGTGATTATAATTGCCCCTAACAAGCCTGTGGGATCTCTGACTAATTTTACTTTCTTTTTCCTTCGAATAATGATCTCACAGGTGCAGTATGGAGTGGAGTTTCCTTCCAGACCAAGTAGATGGTTGACTGACTCTTCAACGGCATCCAAAAGTGATTTGGGAAGGTTTCTGGAGGATTCACATGCTGGGAGATTAAATACAGCTAAAAGCAGTGACTGAAAAACATTTCAGTGAGACAACGTCTGCCTGGAAAATGATAGACTTTTATATCCATGTGCCTGTATATTCAGACATGACGGACAGGACTAAAGGGCAGGAGGAAGAACAACGATGGATCTGGATGGCAATAAAATCACAGAGGAGCTCCTTTTGATAAATTAACGCAGGTCCCCATCTCGGTTTAATCCAATTAGACTAGCCCTCAACTAAAAGTTATAGACGTTGAAATAAACTAAGAATGGGAAATGAGCCTAAGGAGAAATGGAAAAAATGGAAATGTGACTTCAAAAGAAATCAACTTATGAGAGGCACAAGTGCACAACCCATTTACCCACCTTACAACCATGCTAGCCATGAGTCATGTGTGGCTTATTGGTTTAAAAAAATGGACATTAAATACAAATACAATCATAAATGTTCAGTAAATGATTTCATTTACGATTAAGAGTAACTGCAATAAATAATAAAAAACTGCATTTAAAAAGCTTTTAGTGAGCTTTTATTTAAAAAGTTGTAGTCATGGTGGGCTGTATTTGTAGACCGTCCATTCCAGAAGGACGTTTGAATGATTAAATGAGTTGACCAAGTTTATCTTGTGCCTTACTGAGCATTATATATCTGTTGTGTATGTGTATAACTCGTATTTGATCTGCCTTTGGCCGTTGTATTGGTGTATTTGGATTTGCTTTAGTGACTGACCCCTGCCTGTTTTTGACTTTGACCTTGGATCTGTTTTGTACGTTTGCCTCTGTCTTCTGTGATTTTGCTCTTCTCAGTAAAATTTAACCCTCCCTTTATCTGCCCTTCCGTTCCTACCCACACCTCCCTCACACCAGGACAGAGTGCCAACCATATCTGGGCATACACACATACTGTACATTCATTCATTCACACACACACACACACACACACACACACACACACACACACACACAGGGAGAACATGGAAACTCCACCCAGATGGGGACTTGAACCCAAGTCCTCAGCGATGAGAGGCGAATGTGCTAACCACTACGCCACCGTGCCGCCCAAATAGAAGGAACCTTCTTTGACATGCAGCCAACATTTGGTCAGTTTTTAAGGAAGCAGCGGGAATATCCTTTACACTTCACTTTCACCCATAATCCCTTGCTTACCAGTTCTGTATGAAACAGCAGTGAAATGGCAGATTATTTTTTTTAATTATTGTTCTTTCATAAAAGCTTTAATAAAGAAATTTTGCAGTTTTAACACTTTTTCATCAAAAATCAATACAAAATGGACTTGTGTGATACAAAACTGCTGTATTCATAGGATCCTGCTTAGGACAGTAAAACAGTAAGCTTTGGTTGCCATGCAACATTACCAACAAACATTATTCCATTAACAGCACAACTGTTCATTATTAATGTGCATTTAATAACTTGTCAATTGGCATTAATACAGAATTCAGAGGATGTGTGAAGTGTGTACATGGAGTATTTTTCACTGCTCAGCCAATTCTATTTTAGAACAGCCTTATAATACACATTAAACCTGGGACGTTAAAGCAATATGTTTTGAGCTGAGGGACAATATGTGTAAGATTGTGTTATATGTATGCCTGCAGGCTCCATATGGATGCCTGTCTAGATGTGACCCCTGCAGATCTGCTCTGTGTGTGTTGCATGCACGGTGTTGTGGGAACGCATCCCCACTGTTCGTTAGCAGAAGTGGAGAGGCTAGGAACAAATCGATGTGTCTGTTCAACACGTCCCAGCTGAGGAGCCACTGCAGGGGGCAAGCAGCACTAAAGACGTCCTACGGAAAGATTAGATTTTCCCCGCTAATTTGCAGTTTCATGCAATTTTACCCCACTAACATCCATCTTCCCTCAGAATTGCCTATTCAACACTAAAGAGCTTAATTAAGCACAAGGCAAAGAAGAGGTGAACGATAACAAACAGATGGCCCAGGCTAAGGAAAGATGGCACAAAATGGCTTGTTAAATTTTCTTACCTTCGTCTTTGTTATTTGGTTTATTTTCAGAAAACGGGTCTTTTTTAATTGAACAAACTACCGTAAGAGTCTTGTGCAAGCTCATCTCAGACAGAAATCAATACTGTCACTTGTGCTCTCAGATTTCGATCAGTTGTTTTCTGCTGCTGTCGCACTTCTAGACAGTCTGGACTCTGATGAAATGACTTCTGCACACTTTTCCAGTGAAGAGGTGAAGAATCATATACTCTTTCCTTTTTAAGTAATCCTGGAAAAAGACATGGAACTGGGAATGTTTGGGAATGGCACTACATCTGACTGCAAGCATCACAACAAGCGCTGCATCTGGAAAGCTCACAGCATATTGGAGGACCCATCACATCCATCACATGGTCTCTTCACTTGCTGCCTTCTGGTAGAAGATACCACAGCATTTGGGCTTTCACTGCTAGACTGTCCAACAGTTTCATTCCTCAGGCTGTCAGACTCCTTAACACACACAGTCTGACTCTCAGGGACTAAATACCACTGCACACTGGCACGTCACTGTGTCTGTCTACACAATCATCGCAATATGTGTACATTGTACTATAAAAACTGCTGTTAAAACATACACTGGAATTTTGCTTTCCACACTAGATAATCACCCCTGTCTAAAAGACAAGAGGCTGAGCTGATGGTGGCAAAGATGGAAATGCTAAGATTTTTTTTGGGATTGACAAGGATGGACAAGATTAGAAATGAGCAGAGCAGATCAGAGGGATGTGAAGGTGGAGCAGTTTAGAGATAATGCTAGAGAGGCCAGGTTAAGTTGGTTTGGACATGTGTTGAGGAGGGATTGTACTTATTTAGGCCAAAAGATGTTGGAGATGGAGCTGCCAGGAAGACCTCCGAGACGATTCATGAATGTTTGTAACAGTAGTGGTGGCAGGGGATAGGGTGAGATGGTGGCAGATGTTCCACTGCGGTGACCAATAAAGGGAGCAAGGAAGAAAGCGACACTAGATAAGCACTCCATACCATCTACTGACCAACATCACATCTGTCCTTTGTCCTGTAATGTGTCTTAGTCTAGTTAGACAAGCAGTGTTTTGTGTTTGTTGTATTTATTAGGGTTTGTAGTTATTGTTTGTTTGTCATTGCACTTGTGTTCTGTGTTGCAGCTGGTCCTGGAGGAACGTTTGTTTAATTTCATTATGTACTGTACTGTATACAGCTGAAATTACAATAAAAACCTCTTGAACTTGAATTTGAAAGCAGGATTCAGAAAACGCGAAGGAACAAGAGATATAAATGCAGATGTATACTGGATTATGGAAAAGGAATTAATGAAGAAAGTCAACATGTGCTTCACTGATTATAGCAAAGCCTTCAACACTGTTGAACAAGTGGAGTCATGGAATAATGGCATTTTGGGAGAAGGACTACACCTGTTACACCTACAACAAGATATCACTAGCACCTTCTCCCAGTATTCAAACACAACCCATATATAAATCCTAATGCTTCCTAGAAGCTGCCATAATCTCAGCCCAAAGTAATTCTAAGTTCCCTCCCCTATTTAATCTATCAGGCATGCATTGCTCTAGCAAAACACAATTATGGAATGTCCTCAGGAAGATGGGGATACCAGTGCATCTTCTTGTAATAATGCGGAACCTCTACATGGATGAATAAGTCTTGATAGACAATGGACAAATGGTTCCACACTAGCAAAAGAGTTAGACAAGGCTGCATTCTGTCAACATGGGCATGGTAGTGGGGGGAAAAGTGGACCTGACTACCCAGGGCCCGAGTAGGGAGAGGGGCCCATAAAAATCCTGAATTTTATTTTATTTTTTGGATGTTTTTATTTCGAATGAATTGGGCCCTCAAATTAATTATTTATTAATTAATATTTCAAATATATTGATAATATCAACTGAGGGAATGAACTTTAGTCACAGTCCTCTCAACATATTGGACATTCTGGGGCCCCCTCTTGGAGGCCCAAAATGGTTTAGTCCGCCCAACAGCAACTAGCAACAAGTGTAATGTCAGTGAGCCTAGAATGAATGATGGTGCTGCCCAAAAAGCAGAAATCAGGATATCAGAAGAAGAAAGAAAGGGAGGAAAAAGAAAGAAGGCAGAATGAGGGGAGACAGCTGTTGACGGCTTTCCTTCCCAAAGGTGAACCAAGTTTTCTTGTTATGCAAAGTCCAGTTAAAGTTAAAGTAGTCCACTCAGACAGCTGCGGCTAATTTTTGGAGGCTCACGTGAAGTCGTTAGTTTAGTTAGTTGCCAACCAGGCTGCTTGCGTTCGTCGGACCAACCGTTGATTGATTTGATTGCTGAAGTGCACTCGGAGGTTTTTAATCGGCGTCGACAG
>BRDA01075894.1:0-15891 GCA_036984385.1 Crenuchus spilurus | reverse complement strand
TGTTTACTAACACAGCAGAGCTAAAAGTGAAACTCTGTGCTGAGACTTAATAAATGATCCACCAGCAATATTTCTGCTGCATATATCAACAAATTTATGAATACAATCAAACAAAAACCCAAATACAAGAGAAACACTATCCATATGCTCACCAGGTGTCAGAATCAACTTAACAGCACTTATGAATAATATAATAAATCAGAATTCTACTTTTGACCTCTGGAAAAAGCCAGCAGCCCTAAATAACATGTAGAAATCAGACTGGCATTAACACACAATAATTTTTTTAACATGCAATCTGGATATAACACCTTTAGCAAAACCTTTAGATAAAGTTAGGTCACTATCCTAAAATGTATGTTGTATTAGTTTTACTGCTCTTATTAGCTCTTGTATACAAATAAACTGGAGCTAATGTCTTAAAAAAGTTTAACGGACATCTTTTTTTAACCCAGTTAAATTTTTTATCATGTGGTTTGACTATACGAGCTCATTCAGATTCAATGTGAGCTTCTTGTTGTTCTACTTAAACAGAATAATTAATTGAGATAAACTGAACAACACAGTGTGATTACACAAGACCACAACATAAAGCAAGGCATTGCAATTAACCTAATGTTACACAATGGGACTAATAATACTTAACTCAACACAATGTGATTAACCATGATTAAATACTTTAACCATTTGATAGCAACCAGATAAACAGATCTACAGATCTACACCAAGTGTTTTTATTAAATAAATATTATATACAGTGGAACCTTGGTTTTGTCATTCATCTGTTCTAAACTGCCTGATGATAAGCAAAATGAACAATAACTGAAGAAATATCTCCCATAAGAAATAATAATCCAGACACTCTAAAATATGAACAAAAAGACATTTTATATAGAATAACTATAGTTTTACATACAGAACACAATGTGACATAAATACAAAAGACTAATGATGGATAATGGATAACTGAACATTTAACATTACAGCCAGCAGCCTTTGTTTTGTTTACCTGTTCTCCGTCACGATTTGTTTTCGCACCTGTTTTCAGGTGGTAACGCTGCGCGCCGTCGCCTTAGTGTGAAGTGTTTTACTTTGTTTTGAGCGTTATCTATGAGAAACAAAGCCCAAATCAATGACAAACACGTGGGTGAATGATGAATGCATGGGTGGATGCTTTGTTTTCATGAAATTAATGGCGAGTCATGTGGGGATGCTGATGAAAACTGTGTGGATGAATGATAACTGAATGATAACTGGGGTTAAATTTCTCTGAAAAAAGACAACAATATCTGAATTCTATGATAAACAGGGCAAAGGATAACCAAGGTTCCACTCTATCAGATATGGTCCAGAATTCCAATATTGATGGAGCCCTAAAAATAACTAATATACAGGCTGGGCCACGGAAAAGTAGCCCGCCTCCAATACTACTGCCAAGCTCTTGGGCTACTTTTCTGTGGCCCAGCCTGTATAAATAAAACCTTTAAGCATTACCATATATTAGAATTTAATTCTCCTACAAAGTTTCAGAGATATGACAACATGTAAATATTCTCTATCATATCAAAGCAACTCTGAATACGTTTCTGTTACATTAACATTTTCAAGTTTAGAACAGTTTTGTTAACGTTATCATGAGACATTCAAAACTCCCCACATTTACAGCTGAATGCAGAAAAAAAGCTACTTTAACAGACACATCACTGAGGCCATGTCAGAGAAAGCCCCAGCGTACATTCATCTTGATGACAGCGACGTGTATGAGCACTTCCATCAATCATAGTCTGGTTTCTAATGAAGAACAGCTCGAGGTAGAGGCCACGCTAAACATCAGCCGAAAAGTCCAAAGGAACCAGCTCCACTTTGCTCCACATGTGAACACATACTGAAACTTTACTCCAAAACAGCACAATTCCAATCAAACCCATATTAGGGTGTAAAGGAGGTCCAGAGAAACAAAGGAACGTAGAGCAGGAGGGAAATAATGAGGGAGCTAATCAGGATCCAGTCATTCTAAAGGGATTATACAGTACAAAAAAGAACAGCAGATACTGTGCTATGAGATGCTCCCCCAGCCTGACGTAATGGTATGAGTAATATCTCCCATAGAAATCTCTCTAGCTCTGTCACTCACTCACTTCTGAGATCACCCCTTTCTGTCTGAAAAGCATGAGAACATTTCCTTTCCGCCATCACGTTTCCATTAAGGCCTTATGTTTCGAGTGGCAGCATTACTTCCCTTTCTTTTCCTGCAGCTGACGCCTCTATACTCCTCTCTAGAGTGCTCAGAAAGTCCTTGAGAAATCCTTCCGCAACCTAAACGCCTTATAGCTCCGTGTCTTCTCACAATTCTGTGCAAAAAATAAAAAAATAATAAAAATGGGGCTGAATATAATGAATTTCTCACAGTCAAAAGCATGGCACCAACAAGTGTTACTAAGGATGTTCTATTCACGAACAGAATCACAGGAACACACGTTTGCACCTGTGCTTAATAGACCAAATTAGCACCTTGTCACATAAGACGATTCCATTTTTTTCTCATGTTCCTGTGTCTCTGTTGAAAGTAAAATAGGTAGTAATTATAACTATCTTCAGAGGGACCTCTATGAAATTAATTAGGTGCATCATAATTGGCAAAGAAAATTGTTAAATCACTCTCGTCTTAATTCTGCGGTTTGTAACCATGGCACTTCCCATTAAGCACACTGTCTCTTTCTTAGCTGCAGATGGGTACTCGGTGATTATAGATTTCAAGATGATCAATGCATACACAGCTGAAGCTGGCACTTTTGTCAGAGGAACATAGATTGAGCTAAAAGCAGACTAAGATGTTACATCTTTACATGCTGGAGATTCATGGGTGGCATCCGGATGCTCGTATCCGGCTCTTACCACGCCTCTGTGAGATGCTATTGATGCTGAATGAGCTTCCCGATGTACATACAGTTCAAGCTCGGCTTCAGTCTTTCTCAAGCATAAAATACATTAACATTAAACTGAATTCAACATTGAACGCAGGAAACATAGAGGGTATAATCATTACCATTCGACACATTCATGCCCCACCTACTCAAGTGTTTTGAACTTAGGTGGGTTTTATAGAACATCAGCAAAAATACTATTTAAGCTAATGAGAAATTTTAGTGCACTGATCAGGCACAACCTTAATACCTCTCACAGCTGAAGCAAATAACATTAATTATCTCATAACAATGTTGGATGTGTTGGATGCTGGAGGGAAATATGTAAGCGTGCAGACCTGAGCCACTTTGACAAGGTGCAAAAAGTTCTGGTCAGATGACTGGGTTGGAGCATCTCCAAGTGGCAAGGCTTTGTGGGGTGGTCAGTGCTTACCAAATTCACCAGACCTTAAACTGAACAACAGCCAAATCCCTGGTAGATTTGTCTTCATACTTACAGAGTTTAAAGCATCCAACATCTTAATTTCAGAAACATAGCATGCATAGCATGAAGCAGATCAAATTTCAACAAAGTTAAGATGCTGAGGCACCAAGTACCATCATGAAAAAGTTCACTGTTGTTGACAATTTCATGCAAAAAGGTAAGCTGACATTTTATATTCATTACATGTGAAGTCTTTATTGTTTTACTGTTGATCAGTTTAGTTTATTGCTCATGAAATCCAGAAATCCAGAATCTCAAATTATTAGAATATTATTAGAAAATTAATACTCACAGTATCAACATTAAAATAAAAAAAGTTTGAAATATGTCACTTTACATGTACCAGATATAACATACATGACAGTTTACCTTTAAATTATGAACACAAATGAACGTGCTTATTATATTTAATCTCACTTCAAACAGGTGAGGTCAGCAGATGAGTATGTTTTGGTAAAAACAAAAACAAAGTTTTGGTAAAAGAGTCTTTTAGCAGCAAAGATTGACAGATGATCTCCAGTTTGTCAACAAATGTATGACCAAATTACTGAAAAGTGCAAAAACAAAGTTCCGCAAAGTAAGTGTGGAAGGGAATTTTGAAGGGAAGGAATTTAGAAACAAAAAATGGGGCGACAACCCTGATTTGGGGTCTGTATGTGGTCTTGTCATTTTGCATGAATTTGCATTTATGTCAGGTTTGAACACAGCACAAGAGGTGGCAGAAATGTGCAGATAAAAGATTATATTTACTAAATGTTGAAGGGCAAGTCCAAATACATAGACAAATATACGGTCTAGGGTCAGATACCCAGCCGAGCAAAACCAAGAACAAAAGTGCTGAAGCAGAAGAGTAGTCAAACAACAGGCAGGAGTCAATAACTAGAAAAGCAAAGCAACAAGAGTAAACAAGGCAGGGTACCAAAAGAACAAGAGAGAACGCTAAGGCTAATGCTAATAGACGATGCTAAGTAGATGGATTTGAGGAGAAGGGTGTGACTAATTTGCGATACAGAGAAACCTGGAATGGAGTGGAATGGAACGAAGTGGCAATTCTAATCACAATGCACTGTATGTATTATGTTTGAGGCAGTTGTACAAAATTCCGGACGATTTTGAAATTCCCCCTGAACATTTTTTAACGTCTCAAAAGTAGGACATATCCAGGAAAAAGAGGACGTCTGGTCACCCTAACTAAGGATAATACTAAAAAAGAGATGCTAATACTAAGGCTAATGCTAACAAGAGATGCTAATACTAAGGATAATGCTAACAAGAGATGCTAATACTAAGGATAATGCTAACAAGAGATGCTAATACTAAGGATAATGCTAACAAGAGATGCTAATACTAAGGCCAATGCTAACAAAAGATGCTAATACTAAGGCTAATGCTACAAGAGATGCTAATACTAACTCTAGGAACAAGAGATGCTAATACTAAGGCTAGGAACAAGAGATGCTAATACTAAGCCTAGGAACAAGAGATGCTAATATTAAGGCTAGGAACAAGATATGCTAATACTAAGGCTAGGAACAAGATATGCTAATACTAAGGCTAGGAACAAGATATGCTAAATGCTAAAAGATGAAACAACAAAAACAGTGAAAGAAACAAAACAAGAACAAACCAGACGTAGATCTACACTAGAGGAAGGCTTGGTAAGGTAACAGATTTGGTCAGCAATACTTAGCAATGGGTAAGTGACACAAGCTTACATAGGTCTCTCAGATGAGAGTCAGGTGATTAGACAGTAGGCATTAAACATTATTAATCTATGTCTACTTTTGTGCAACTCTTGGGTATTTCTTCTGAAACTGGTCTATCCAAACATTTCTGAATTTTTCTGCATATTTATATGTGTTGACAGAAAATATGCTAATTAGGTCATTTTCCCCATCCATTACAGTTAAGCAAAGAAACTTTAGATGATGTAGCTGCCGTTCATCGGAACAAGCAATATAGATTTAACTTGGTCCTTGCTTTTAGCAGAGTCCTCTTTACAGTCTTTTTATGGTGCTACACTCTTTCTTTTAGCCATCTCTGCTCCAAAAATGTGAGCGGCTTCTCCTCTGCACAGTTTAACAAACAGGTTACCATAGTACAGGAGCTAGACACACTAAAACTCCCAGTGGAGCTAAAGCTACTGTACCTTTATACAGGGTCTGCATCCAAAATTGCATTTTTCCCTATAACATAGTAGGCGAAGGCAGTAGCTGAGAATAACTTGTGTGTCAGTGTTCATCAAGCAGTATGCGAAAACTACCCGGATACTGAACCAGGAGACATTTTGAAGAATACATCATCAGCACACTGTGCTATTCAACGATTCAACAGGAGCTGTGGAGGCGTTCCAAGCAGTGTTGCTAGATCTCGCGATAGAAACAAGCAACCAGCTCTATGAAAACAAGCCCAAAATAAACCCAACTGGCAACCCACCACATTCTGTAAAACAGGCTGCTTTTAAACAGTATAAAGGTAAAATATTAATATGACATTATATATAAATAACACAAAAATTATGATAAACACTTTTAATATAAACATTTTGAATTACTTAAATTATTAAATAATTTATTTTAAAAACTTAAATTCTTTGAATAACAAAATCTTTTAAGCTCTGATCAAAAGAAAAGTGCATTTTGCATCTCCCATCTGAGGTCGGAGCCATTCTTTCAGTGCGCTCTTTTTCCCACTCTTTATTATATTTTTTTCCATATTTTCCCCACTTACTCAAGCTCATTCTTACGCTGCCTCGTCACTCTGGGCTCTGCCTGGCTGCCTGCTGTGTGTTTGGGTGTGTGACTGGTCAACTTGGGCGGAGCGATAAACAGAAAACAGGGGCTTGGAAGGTACAAACGACCTATCACTTGTCTTTTGCTTTATTATGGGGAGCTGGGAGATAATCAAAGAGTTTCACTCGGAAAGAAAGTCAAGTCCAAATAAGCAACTTCACGTTCAAAATCAAGCCCAAAAAACCACAACCCGCGACTCACGAGATTTGCAAGCGACATTAGAAAAAAACAAGCCCAAAGTCGCTTATAATTAGCGGACTTGGCAAGACTGGTTCCAAGCTGAAGGGAAATTGTGCAGAGTCATCTGTTTACAAGTGCAAGTAAGCTACAAAATTATACATTTTATAACTAAAATGTCTGCCATAAAACTCAGGAAAAAGATATTAGTAGCAGGGTTCGAGCTGGCCGCTCGCCACGTCGCCAATGGCGAACTCAGACAGCGTCTGGCGAGGAAAACATGTCATCAGTACGCCACGCTGGCTAAAAGCAATTTTCTAACGTATGGCGAATTCAAATCGCCACGAAAATCACAAAATCCGGCAATACTCCGCGAGCTGTCCGCCATCTTGAGTTTATCTGCTGCTCCGTAAACACCCGAAATAGCCCGAAGCAACTTCGTCAGGAAAATAACCGCGAAATAATTAATGAGATAGGTGGATCATAGCTTGTGAAATGTACATGCCTCACACAGTTCTCTATGGCGTTATATTTGTGCCAAAATTCTGAGCGCGCGTGCGCGATGTTTTGAGTGAGCAAGAAGTTTTGCACGCACATGAACTCAATAGTGTATACAAATCTTTCACCTGCGCGCTCAACATTTCTCTCCTGCGCGCTCAACACTGCCCTCGCGCGCGCTCAACATTGCTCTCCTGCCTGCTCAACATTTCTGATCTGCACGCTCACTTCGATTTGTACCGCGCGTGAGCACGTCACTTTTATTGAATTCATTGCATCAGAGTCGTTTTTAGTGAAGGATGAAAACTTTTGCCCTTTATTGATTTATTAAATGTATGTTTAATTGTTTGTTAAAAAGAAGTCATTTACCTTTTCCACACTTTGCAGGATTACTTACTAAATGGTGGATTTACATAGACGATGGGGAGCGTATGTGCGTTAGCAACAGCAGGGTTGCCAGGTCCCCAAAAATCTCCATCCCAATGTCTGACATAAAGCTCCCTATACAACCTGACACTAGCCTAAAATCTAGAGCGTCCAACCACAGATATTATTGTAAGAATGATTATGTTTATTATTAGTAGTAGTAAATATAACGTAAGAAGAACATACCTCCCAGGGCAGTGTTGAGCGCGCAGGAGAGAGATTTGTATACACTATTGAGTTCATGTGCATGCAAAACTCTTATTGCTCGCTCAAAACATTGCGTTTGTCAGTACATCATGGTTGAATTGAAAGTGCACTCAGGATAACCCAACATGGTTTGCACTCAACAAAACTTATGTAAGTAAACATGGTCAGAGTCACCATAGTCATACACAGTTATTCCCAGGCTTGTGAGAGACTGTCTCTGGAATAAATAAACAAGTCGACAAAGAGCTGTACACAGTGGAAATTTTTATTTTGAATTCAATTGTTGCTCTATATTTTTCATTTTTTATCACTCTTATTTGCCCTACAGAGAGTAAATATCTATAAATATCTGTAAATATGATCAGAAATCCATTACACCAATATGACCATCATACACCAACTGATATAATGTATATGTACATGTAAGTGCCTGTGGCTAAGATTGGCTAACTGTGGTTAAAGCGTGGCTACTGTGGCTAACTGTCTTCACCACAGGTAGCTGTTAAATCTGTGGCTAGTCAAATCCTTATGTGGCTAAGAAAGTTTTAAGCCCTTTAGCCACAGTGGCTAACAGGTTTCATGAGCCAGTGCCAACCCTGAGTAGAGAGATTAATTATTGTGGTCTTTGTTGTAGGCCCCGTCCCCAGCCCAGGTCTGAATTCGAATGTGCAGAAACAAGAAGCTTCCTTTTAAAGTTGAGTAGTAAATCGTGATTGGCCAGGAAGCCGAATGAATGAGTGATGTAGTACTGGCTTAGGTAAGTACTGATGAGTGCCAAAGCATTACGTTTTTATTGCAGAACTTTCGCTTTTGCTTTATTTATTGTGTATGTGAATGAACACTTTTTGTGGTAGATGTCATACGTTACAGGATGTAAGATGGTGGACGTAGTGTATCCGAGGCTGCATGGATATTATATACTTGTATAGTGAAAAAGCCTGTTGCTGGACTGGTCGAGCAGTGCGTACTGATTTGAATGCAGTATGTACAGTCTAAGTATGTAATTTCAGATGCAGTCCAGGTCTAGACACAAACTAAAACTCTCAGTGTAGATAAAGTTACCATAGTACAGGATTTAGACTCTATCTACAGAGAGTGACCAAGCTTTTTCGACGTGCAGATGGCAGTTGCTAATAAGGGAATTATCATTGCTTAATATAAGCTGCTCCTTGTGTGGAGTATAGGGTAGAGGGCAAAATGTTTGAGGTAAATATTACAATTGGCTGAAGTACAGTATAACATATTACATGTTAAATGTCATTGTTTACTCGAAAAAACCCTTTTCCATCATCCTTTTTGACATTTCATCTTTAGCAATATTCTAACCTTTCCACCTCATCCTATCATAAACCTCTTTGTCCAATATTTAGGCATTTTTCCATTCATTTTCAAATTGTACAAGACTGGTGGATGGAAAACCCAATACTTATATACTTTAATGAGAGTTACACACTACAATTTCTGATCATATTGAAGAAGATTGCTGCCAGTATGCTGAAAACCTTGTCCAACATCACATCAGTTAGATGCAAGATCGTTGGGTGGAGCTTGGAGAGATCCATTGTGTTCTGCATCTTGAAATCTTTTGTATGCTCATGATCTCAAAGACAAAAGAACCTCACCAAGCAAACAGTTTTCAAGACATAGCAGAAGAAAGGCTTTAGTAATGTAGTGAATTCTGATTCTGAAATCCCATTAGTTTTCCCCAGGCTTCCCCCAAAGCCTGTTTGGTCAGAATAAACCACATTTGGTTCCATGGGTCCAGGGCAGAAAAAATTGTGAGTTAATCTGCGGGCACAAAATGAAACACTGACTCCCGGGGTCACCATGCTTTCACTCCACAAAAATATAAAACATTCTCATGCATGAAGCAATTTATTCTTTTTTTATGGCACAGCAGATGTGGACCAGGCAGGCAGGGAGTCATATGAACCACATCTTCTCTCTCTCTCTCTCTCTCTTTCCCTCTCTCCCTTTTTAGAGGTCACCATCATCTTCACCCGTCTTGATAGGAGTGTCCCTGATATTCTATAGTCCAAACACAGACAATTAAGTTATGTAAATTTACTAATTGAAAATCGGAAATCATCCGGACATTCCACTTGACCCCATGGCTTTCGGAGAGGAAAACACATTTGGCATTGGCTCTGTGGGTTATTTCATCCCAATCTCTGTAGAGAAGTCACTCAGCAGTGACAAAGGGAAGAATTATGAAAAAAAATGTGTCAAAGCAAAGCAAACCAAATATAGAAGTGTCCTATTTCAGTGCTGAATGTTCTAATACGCTCAGTAGGCTACCATTAGATTAGAAGAAACCTCATCCTTTTCATTTCAGAGTTTACTGGATACTCATTTGGTAGCAGCAGTCTCATTAGATTCAAAGCAGATATAAAAGGATAAATCACTAAGTTTGCCTCTCATGTTCAACTGTCCAAGAGCTGCAGTCGTCCACAGTAAGTGTGGAACTCCTGATTGTGTTTTGGCAGCTTTCACCTCATTATACCATCATGAAGCTGTCTCATCTCCAGCAGTTCAGCAGTGAGTGAGGTAAAAAAAAAAACCTTGGATCGTGATGAATCGGTCTAAGGTGATTCATCTATTTAGGATTGTTAGAATTCATTCTAATCAATTAATAAGAAAGAGATAATGACTGCTGAGGTGAACTCCACCAAGTCCATTCATTTGGTATGACATCCCGCTTATACCCCAGTTGCCACGCATTTAGGCATTTTTGTGTATTTATGTCTACAAAGAAAACTAAGGAGTATACTAAAAATAAAAAAATAATACAATTTTGTCAATTGTGTTATTGTTTGTTATAGTGATTGGAGGCCTTGAGCCTTGATTATAGAACAGTGATTGTACTTCACAGGTGTCCAGTTATACAAAATTAATACAAACTTTCTGATTAAACAGAAAACATCATTTCTTGTATTTTGGGGTATAATTGTTCATTAAATAATATATAGAGTATAATAGGAAACAGATGTAGTGGGGGTTGTGACATAGTTCCTTTTTTTTACAAAAAATCTGAGGCTGTGACTTGTTTATGAAGTAGACTATGACTAAACAAGTACATGAACTACATAACTGCAAAGACAATACACATGATGCTGGTGACAATACAAAGTAGACAATACAATGGCTTTTGACAATACATGGCTATGCTAACCATACATAATTGTGAACAACAAACATAAGCATAATGAAAATACAATGACGGACAAAGACTGTGAATCAGAATCAGAAACAGAAATACTTTATTGATCCCAGAGGGAAATTACAAAGAAAACACCAGGGAACCTATATAGCAAACATAATCAAAGCCTGGATGAGGGGCCAGGGCTGTGCAATGACAAGACAGGGACGAGGCTGTGGTGGGAGGTTAAACAATAATATGTATACAGTAAATATTTTCTTTAATTTTTTTCCAAAATAAAAATTCTAATGTATTGTGTGTTTTCATTGTTTATACTCCAACACTGTGTAATTAAATAAAAAATAGATTTAAAAAAGAAATCACAGAAGTAAATATGCATATTTAATCTAATCATAATAAAACTTAAGACTGTCAGCCACTGGAAAGTTTCCAGAAGAAAGAGCCATCAAATTTAAAACAATCATTTTCAGATTCAACAACGCTTTATGAATCAAATCCTGGTGAAGTCTAATGATTTTGTGATTGACTGAGTAATTTTCTAAACAATCACAAACAAATCAAATCAAGTGTTGGTGAAATGTAGCCTGCAATGTGAACCTTTATCACTGAGGCTGATGTGATACACATCTTGATGCATTGTTACAGAAACTACTAATGTGATCTGATTCATCCCATCATGATACAATGATTCAACATGATTTGATTCAACACAATATGAGATGAGATGCAAAAGAATATGATGCTACACAATTCAATATGGTACAGATTTGTAACAGTTCAGTAGAACATGTAAACCTTCCTCCACATTAACCTGTGGCTCACTCAGACACGCCTGAGACTTAGCAGTGAGATTGATAGCAGTGGAGATGAGAGAGCATGCCTGAGAAACAGTTTAGATTAGATTACATTCAGCGTTGCCAATGTGAACACAACAGAATTTGATCTCCACATTTAAGCCATCCATGCAATGAAACACATAGTGAACAGATTAGGCATTGATAACATTTGTAAATAATAAAGGCACAGGGGCTTAAAATAATAAATACATCTGATTTTATCCAAATGTATTCAGTTCTATCTGGTGCACATTTCTGTCATTAATCAGTGTACTCAAACTTTAATGCTGGTGAACTGGTGCAAAATAGTGAACCTTAAGCCATGTTCAGACTGGATCATTTTATCAGGGGGATGTTTGTAATGAAAAGAAGTTATAAATTTTATTATAAATTATTATTTACAGTTCTGTTAGTTAAACAGCATTTAACTTTAGATCGTTAAATACCTCGCAGTTGTACAACTAGTAATTACTTCTACCTGCTGTGATTATAATCAGTCTTTTAATAAGCCTGCAGAATTTTCTCATAGTATAGTCCTCTCACAGGTAGAATAATGAGTGGAGCCTGTTCCAGATAGACCATGTAGATGGCTGATGACTCTTAAAAAGCATCACTTTTTTGTTTGGTGATTCAGGAGTATTTCCGGTAGAAGAGACTAAGTATGGCTAGTAGCAGAGGCCAAAAATATTCATTTTCCAACAGGAGAAGACATCTGACTGTAAACTCTTATAAAAATATACATTTGTTTTATTATGGTTGTTTGATGGTATCTGATGATATTATCATGACACATACATGGTATGGTATTTGACAGCATCATTTGAGACTTATTTTATATGTTCTACACATAACAAGGTGCTACAATGGTAATAGTACTGTAGTACAACCAGTTTTACCATGGCACAAGTAGTTATATTACCACAGGAAAACGTGGATTACTATAGTAGAACTAGATGTAATAATATGTTAGTATTAGCCATATTACCATGGTAGATATAATTGTATTACCATGGTAGAACTAGTTATATTACCATAGTAGAAATAGTAGTATTACCACTAGAGAACTAGTTTTATTACCTTTGTAGAACTGGATGTTTTACCACAGTAAAAATAATTGTTTTACTTTCTAGAACTAGTTGTATTATTATAGTAGAACTAGTTGCATTATTATAGTAGAACTAGGTGTATTGCCATACTAGAACTAGTTGTATTACCATAGCAGAAGTAGTTGTATTACCATAGTAGAAGTAGTTGTATTACCATAGTAGAACTTGTTGTATTACCATAATGAAACTGGTTGTTTTACTGTAGTACTACTAATGTAGAACTAGTTTTATTACCTTTGTAGAACTAGGTGTTTTATCACAGTAAAAATAATTGTTTTACTTTCTAGAACTAGTTGTATTATTATAGTAGAACTAGTTGCATTATTATAGTAGAACTAGGTGTATTACCATACTAGAACTAGTTGTATTACCATAGCAGAAGTAGTTGTATTACCATAGTAGAACTTGTTGTATTACCATAATTAAACTGGTTGTTTTACTGTAGTACTACTAATGTAGAACTAGTTTTATTACCTTTGTAGAACTAGGTGTTTTATCACAGTATAAATAATTGTTTTACTTTCTAGAACTAGTTGTATTCAGGGTTCTAAATTAACTTTTTTGATCACTAGCCAATGTGGCTGGTAACTCTGTAAAGTTACCGGCCAATCAGAATTTCCACTAGCCAAATTTTTTATTTTATGCGGTAAAAATAAGAGAAATGAGTGCCACTGAATGCATTTGACCTATGTATCTATTTATCTATCTATCTTTCTACGTATATATATTATTTGAGCCACATCTTCAGTGCTCTTCTTCTTCAGAAGCGGCAGCAGAATCTGAGCTACTCTCATTTTTTTGCTGCATGTTTGTGCACAAAGTTAGGCCCAGCTGCCCCAGTCTATCCAAGTCCCAACCACTACCGCATTTAGGTTAAAAGTTTTTACTAAGCTAACGTTAACTCCCTCCTCTTTCAGTGTGCTCTCTGTTTAGTTCTGGCCCCGTTTACTTCGCTTCTACCTTGAGTTGCTCTCTGAAGTCTGTTCAGTGGTGTTAACGTTCATTTCCATGGTTTCTCGCGCTATTTTCACTACACACTGCGCGCAGCCAATGGGCGTATAATGTCATGATGTAGTGCAGGGGTTCACGCACTTTTTCAGCCTGCGAGCTACTTATCTAATGACTAAGTCTAAATGATCTACCTAATATTAAAATGCAAGACACATATTTATTTATAAATATACTGACAATTTATGTGTACAATGTATGCTGGTGTACCTTGAATACTTACATGAACCCTTATTACACACAACTGTGTACATGTTTTGTCATTAGCCTACTTTACTCTGATGACTTGCACTGAATGGAATCAGTCAGGGATGTATAGTCTGGACAGTAGTCTGATAGCCAGCCTCAAGTAAACCTCCAAATGATCATCAGTCATAGTGGAACCATACTTGGACTTAATGATCTTCACGTGTGAAAAGGCTGACGCCGAATAATGTAGTCAAGGCAAACACACTTCAAAAATGACAATAAAAAAGTCCTCCACTCCGTGTGGAAATGCTCAGTTTTAGGTTTCTTACACAGGCAGAACAAACATACATGTTAAGAACTTACAGTGACAGGTGAACACGGACTGCTAGCCAACTTGAAAAAACGCTGGTTTACAAGTCCAGATGCTGTTTTATAAAGCGATAGCATAGACTAGGGTGACCAAACGTCCGTATTTCCCGGGACATGTCCGTATTTTACGTCCTGTCCCGGGCGTCCTGGGTTTTTTTTTAAAAGTGAGGAAATGTCCTGGTTTTTAAATTACCTTCATTGGACCATTAAAATTTTTATTTACAGGCACTAGGGCACTGCTCACGGCGCTGTGTGTGACGTAATCCCTGAGCCGTGTCAGTCAGGGCAGCCCTCAGAATGTAGACAGCATGACTGTGAGTACACAAGCAACATGCCGAAGCGCAAGTGTATGTTTACCGACGATTTACAAAAGAGTTTCCCCGCTTTTAGACCGGGTCGAGACAAATGGGAAGCCTTGTGCACAGTGTATTATTGTTATTGTGTGTCATTTGTTAATTAATTTTTTTCCAATAGCCTACAGAACAGACAATATTTCGTTCGTTACTGAGGGTAACTGAGTATCATGTGTTATTTGGAGTTGAGAGTTATTGTTAACTTTTGTTGTTAAGTAAGGGATGTTTAGATGAGACATTATTTATTTAATTGTGC
Source organism: Crenuchus spilurus (assembly GCA_036984385.1). Classification (NCBI taxonomy): domain Eukaryota; kingdom Metazoa; phylum Chordata; class Actinopteri; order Characiformes; family Crenuchidae; genus Crenuchus; species Crenuchus spilurus. The sequence goes on along the minus strand of BRDA01075894.1, from coordinate 1,106 downwards.
TATTTATTCATTAGATAGATAAGTAGATAGATAAGTACTTTATTAATCCCTTGCGGGAAATTCAGGAAATATTACAGGAAATGTTAACTTTAAGCATTTTGAATAAATGCATTTTGAATAAAATGATCATGTTATTGGAGTTTTTGACTTTTACTGAAAAGCATTTTTAATAAACCAACTGTAAATATCATGTTATTGTAGGTTTACGTGGGCCTATGTTAAGTGAGTGTGTGCGCCCCCCCCCACCCCCCCGGGCTCCAAGGTGTCCTGGTTTTCCCAAATGAAAATATGGTCACCCTAGCACAGACGGCGAATCACACGTTAACAAGACATGGCAGAGCCAATCGAATGAGCTTGTGGGTGGTCCAATGTGAAACTTGATTCATATTAAGTAGCTTGTATTACTTCTGGGTCCTAGTGCTCGACCAAGCTCCCTGTATGTCAATCAACTGAGATGTTTTATAGCAGTGATGCCCAACCTTTTTTCGGCCTGGGGGCCATATAAATTTCCAACATGTGTGTCACTCTTCATTCTTCTGTAATTTCAAAATAGTTGTTTGTACCGTGAATAAATACCAAGAGTTGGGTAGTATCGGATACGTCAGTGGACTCGTCAGCAGCAGTAGAAAACATTTCGAAACGTGCTGCTATGTCCTTTAGTTTTGATTGGAGATGTTTCCCCATATCTTCCACTCGCCTTGTAATTGTCGTGTATTTTTTTAATGCCATGCGATCTACCCACACTACCTTTGCGATCGACCGGTGCACCCCTGACGTAGCGTTAAGGCATATAGTGGGAAATGTAGGAAGTACTGCCAGGGGATAAATGACCGAGAACGCAGCCTTATGTATCATGCATGTAATGCCTCTTGTATCACTGGCCAAATTGGCTAGTAAGTTTTTATTAACACTGTAATTTGGCGGGTTGGCAGGTGTTAATTTAGAACCCTGGTTGTATTATTATAGTACAACTAGTTTTATTACCATAGTAGAACTAGTTGTATTACCATAGTACAAACTGGATTCCAAAAACGTTGGGACACTAAACAAATTGTGAATAAAAACTGAATGCAATGATGTGGAGGTGCCAACATCTAATATTTTAT
>BRDA01075888.1:0-11920 GCA_036984385.1 Crenuchus spilurus | reverse complement strand
AATAAAGAAGGAAGTGAAGATTGTAATGCAGGATGAACTAGAAGGATAAGAATATTCCTGTCTGTGCTTTTTCTGAACATGTCTGTGGAGCGAAAGGAGGAACACGGCTCTGACTCAGTAATTGTATGACACATCGGAGTGTCAATGTGTAACAGTGACTATTAGTCACAGACAAAGTGTGTCTGAGGCTGACCTGGGACCTGTAGGATGGTTTGGGATGTAGAAGCGCACAGGCTTTATTTAGAGTCCTAGCTCGACACTGGCTGTTGCAGAACAAGACTGAACTGGGAACTATAATTTTCACAAACCCTATTTGGGTGCTAACTAAAAATATACTAAGTGGTTAAAGATTCAGTTCGAATGTCAGTTGCCACAGTAGAACATTCAGGCAGTGAGATGCTGTGGGCTTATGATAAAACTTGGTTTTACTCAACAAATTCTGACATATGGGTCATGTATGAGCAAACAGGATAAGCCAGGCGCTTACTGATTATGATTATTACTGATTATCAGTACTGTATGCATAAGTAACTATGTCTAATATAATCTCTCTCAGGCCTCTCTCAGTACATTAAGAAACTTTGTTGAAAATGTAGTGTAGCAGGAAGCAAGTGAGCTGTCTTCAGTCTTCTTGCTTGCTGATCTGAGATCATGTTCAGAATATATAAAATATTCAGAATATTCAGAATATATATTCAGAATATATTCAGAATATATAAAATATTCAGAATATTCAGAAAATATAAAATATATAAAATATTCATAATATAATATAATATATAAAATCTGCAAAATAATCACTTTACAAACTTAGCAGATATGAGGTTTTAAAGATGTGAACATGTGAAGTATGGAAATATGCATGTGGACACTAAAAACCAGATGTTTACAAGAAAAATATAATATATTCTTTTGTTTTTTTTCACACAATCATATTTTCACATGAAAACATTTGAAAAGTCTAAAAATACTAGCACATCTCTAAAAATTCAAATTTTGTGAAAAAGTACATTTGTGTTTATAATTTCATTTAAAAAATTTAACTGACACACAGTAACAGTCAAAAGTTTTTTTCTACATTGTACATTAACACTGAAGTCATCCAGACTATGAATTAACACATAAAGAATCATTTAGTAAACTTAAAAGTGTTAAACAAACCAAAATATGTTTTCGATTTTAGATTTAGAAGTAGACACAACTGATGTCTCAAACACATTAAGAGGCAAGAAATGCAAGTCATGAACTCTTGACAAGACACAGCTGTTAACTGAAAGCCATTCCAGGCGACTACCTCATAAAGCTGACTGAGAAAATGCCAAGAAAGCTGCATCTAAGCAAGAGGTGCCTACTGTGAAGAATGTCAAATATAAACATATTCTGGTTTGTTTACTTGTTTGTTTACTAAATAATTACATATGTATTTATTCATAGTTTGGATGACTTTAGCATTAATCTACAATGCAGACCATTTTTAAATAATGAAAAAACACTGAATGTCCAGAAGGTGTCCAAACTTTTGACTGGCACTGTATATTTTTTATTCATTGCATATAAACCAACATATTTCAAATGTTGCTGTTTGAATAGTAATTTACTTAAACTAGAAATGAAATATTCTAATAATGAAGATTCTGGATTTCTGAGCTATAAGCCATACTGATCATTTTACATGTAATTAATATAGAACATGACTTCTTCAGGCTTTTATAGAAGACAGGAAATAACACTCTCTTGCTGTCCACTTGCGAGCGGCTCTCTTGTTTTGTGCCATACGGTGCTGACGTGTTAGACCTGTGTCATTAACTTCTCTTCCTTAGTTTTGTAGTTGTTGACAACTCATTTTCTTTTACCATCTGCTAAAAAAAGAAAGACATTTAAACGGAGAATGTGCGGGTGTGAAAGGAGGCTGTTTCTGTTAGATTGGGTGGTAGATCAGTGAAAACTGATCTGAGAACAGCGCTCCCTTAGACTGAAGGGTGGCTAATTAACCCAGAGCTGATTGCAGGCGAGGAAGCAGGGGGTAATTCTGCTGTCAGCTTCAGTTCATCTGAGTAGTGTCTGCCTGGTCATTAGTATCCAACATGACAGACAGGCCATCTGTCCTAGAGAGGTTTCAGCATGCCTATCACTTCACAGCAGGAGAATAATTAGCATCACATTTAATGCATATGACTGAATCGTCACCATCCTAACCAAAGCATGCATTTACGAAATGACGACTAAAAAAAGCTTTCATATATGTTAATGCAGGTATGTGTGAAATATAGTCCTAAGCCCCATGTTTACCTCTATGCTGAGTATCCTAATAGGTGTTATCGCTTTGCACATGAATAAGATGATGGAAAAGTTGGCGTGTTAAACTCGAGCATGAATGCAGGCATGTGTGTTAGATTGAATGCTGTCAGCAGGTGGTCGCCGGGGTGATTTCAGGATGCTGATGTTAGACTGCTGCTCTGTTTTAAAAGGAACTTTACACCAAAGAAATACAGGCAGATTTTTATCTGATAGTTGTGTCATGCACTGAACTTCTCTCTACATCAGTTGGGAGGGAGAAAAATGATAGCCCTGTGTCTACTACACACACACGAGGCTCCTGTTTCTCTTTTTCCATGACTTCATCCGGCAGCCTGCTCATGGCTTTGTGTACATAAGATGACCAGATGTTGAAATGTAGTGCCGACGTGCAGGACTGGTGTAGGAGCTGTAATGGAGTGGTTGGTCCCATGCACTGTGCTGATCCTTTGCTGATCCCGTGCTGCTGTGTTCTGATCTTGTGGCACTGTGTGCTGATCCTATTGCTTTGTTTACTGATCCTATGATGCTCTGTGCTGATCCTGTGCTGCTCTGTGCTGATCCTGTGCTGCTCTGTGCTGATCCTGTGCTGCTCTGTGCTCATTCTGTGCTGCTCTGTGCTCATCCTGTGCTGCTCTGTGCTCATCCTGTGCTGCTCTGTGCTCATCCTGTGCTGCTCTGTGCTCATCCTGTGCTGATCTTGTGGCACTGTGTGCTGATCTTGTGGCACTGTGTGCTGATCCTATGATGCTCTGTGTACTGATCCTATGATGCTCTGTGCTGATCCTATGATGCTCTGTGCTGATCTAGTGGCACGGTGTGCTGATCTTGTGGCACTGTGTGCTGATCCTATGATGCTTTGTGCTGATCCTATGATGCTCTGTGCTGATCTTGTGGCACGGTGTGCTGATCCACACAGTGCCACAAGATCAGCACAGAGCATCATAGGATCAGCACAGATCTTATTCATCCCCTTTGAGAAAATTTGTCCCTGCATTTAACCCATTGTTGATAGTGAGCACACACGCATCAGTCTTATGGACACACCCTAGGGGGCAGTGAGAACACACACACATTCATTGATCCGCAAGTAACCATCAGCTGCAGTGCCTGGTAAGCAGCCGGGGGTTAATGCCTTGTTCCAGGTTGCTTCAGCTGTGATTTGTTTATGGAGGGGTAAGTGCCGTTGGTCCCTAGTTGGCTCCTCTATCCTTTAGGCTGCTCTCAAAAACTTCCCAGTTGGAATTCAAATCCTATGGAGTTCCTATTTGATTAAAGGCTACTCTGTGCTGACCATTAGGACCGTTTGCATCACAGACCATTTGGTGCCATCTCCATGTGCTGCTCTGTGCTGACTCTAAAGCACGATGAGCTGATGCTCTAGAACACTATTGGTTATATGATGCTCTGTGTTAATGTTATGGAGGGTAGTGCTGATCCTGTGGTGCTCTGTTGTGATGTCATTGGGTTCTGCAACGCTGTGCTGTTCCAGGAAAGCTTACAAGTCTTCTCCTGTTACTTTATACTAATCACTAAGATTACACCATAAAATGTGTGTTAAGCATTATTGTGCAATCAGCTTTTGCAAATAAGCATCTGACTAATCATCATTTGTTATATTGAGTGCTCTGGACATCTTAACTGCCATCAGATGATCTTTGTATGAATCGAGGCATTCACATGACTTAACAAACACTAATAATTCGGAATGCACCGGAATGAAAATTTTTTGGCTGAAACTGAAATCAAACAAAATTAGTAACCAAACTGTTTCCCAAAATAAGTCTTGTAGTGAGTGATGTAAGTCACATGGATGTTTAATGTGAGTGTCATTGGCTACAGACATTGAAACACTTAACATTTGTTCTGGTAATTGTGAGACGGTCCCTAACCCTGCAGCCATTGAGCAAACACAAAGCTAAGCGGCTGTATTCTGGCTTCATCATAACAAGTGTAGTTTAATAAAAGGTTGTGCTTGTAGTTTTTTTATTTTCTTCCATTTCTCCACCAAACTGTAACTGTGCTGTTGAATGTGTGTTTTGTTAACTGGTGAGGAAAAGCACGATTCTCAATATCCAAAAAGGTAACAGTGCCATTAAAATGTCACTGTTTTGTATAAATTGTTTTGTGAATTTTTGCCATTTTTGGCCGATTAATTTAGCTGAATATTTGGTGCATCCTGCTAAGAATTTTGACTTACAAAGCACAGGGTCCGTATTAAAGTAAAGTCACGTGTCATTTTGCAAGCAAGTATAGGAAGGTATATATATGGCTACTTTTAAATGAAGCACTGCAATGACAATATATTTTCCTGAAATATGCAGCACTAACCATAATTTTGAGCCACTCTGATAAGTCTTCTGCTGAGCACATCCTTTTCATTACTAGAGTAATAATTAGCTGTATTTGGCAATCGATTATCTGGGTAAAGGTTTTCTTTTGTAGTATCACAGGTTTAACGATGTTTAGCACAAAAACCTTTAAATGGCAGAATCCAAGTATGTCTCAAAGTCCCTCATCCCTACCAAGCACCAGTCTGACTTTGTGGTTATGTGGACCTACTCTGCCTGCCTTCAACCCCTTCTCTGTTATTTTTTTTTATTAAGGATGCACCAATTCTTAAAATTGGGCACCAATGCCAACAATCAATATTTTCTTGTTGTGCAGATAAGAAAGTCAATATATTGTGCATCCCTAGTGACCTGGTTTTTATTTGTGCATGATGGGATGCATGCACACACAAATTCATACTCCTCTAGAAATGTATACATACTGCATATTCAGACACCACACAGATATGCATGAATACACATATACACACACATTGTATAGTAAACACAAAGGGATGGATAATCATGAGCACACACACACACAGACTTGCATACCCCCTGAGGCTCATATTGAGTGATAGCAGCCCCTTGGTTGGCATTAAGTTTTGCTCCCCCACTGGAGACTAGCTCACACCTCAGGCTCGACAGCTGGGGCCTCCACAGCCATTACATCATCCTCCCTTCCACCCGCTGATCACATGTCACTGATACACTCGCAACCAGCAGCATCGACTTTGAAGCCCCCACACATGCCTCTGAAACTGTCCTTTATAAGGCATTATTAGGCACAGTGTACAGGTGTAAAAAATTATGCATTATGATGCATGGACAGGAAGATAATACCATAGTTCAACTGTTATCGGTTTGTTAAAAAGGCAATAGATAGAATAGATTTGCATTTCCTGATGGAAATACATTGAAAGTGAGTGTTTGCATGTGTGTGAACATGTATGCACGCATATGTGTGCATGTTTGTGTGTGTGTGTGTGTCTGTGTTGGTGTTTATGTGTATATGGCAGAATTGTGAGAAGTGAGGAAGAGAGAAGAGGGGCCATGCGCCTGTGTAATAGTGGCCTATTATGACATCATCAATAATGGCACTTAGAATGAAAATTTCAGAACATTCTGCCAATCATTTCTAATCTTACTAAACATTATAAATAATAATAATAATAAAAAAACGTGTACATGGTCATTGCTACACCCTTCAAAATGCAGTTTGTAAATTTTAGACTGTATTAATTACAGAAAACTAGAGCAGAATAAAAAATAAGAAGTATTAGGAGTAACAATATAGTGCTTTGATCAAGTGACCGGTTCTTTGTTTACCTTTTTTTATCTCTATATTATTCTTTATAGGGCAGCTCATAACTATTCCAACTTACTTCTGTGTGGATAAGAAGTAATTTGAGATTAGGGCTGCAAAAATATCTAATAAATGAGATAATTAAAATATTAATGCAATTTGAATACCTCTGACACTTTGATGAAACCACACACTTCTGTTTATTTGTTAAGCTAAATACTAGCTTGTCACAGATTCTATAGAGATGAAGCAATAATCAATTTAATTCCAGGAGTCCAAATAAAGTTTCCTACTGCCATGGATTTACAGCTGGCTATGGTTCTATTCATTATACTTACAGATGTATTGGAGAATAAATGATAGTGTGATCACTAGTGCACAGAAGTGTGTTTATGAGAACGCATTAGGTATTAAAAACATGCCATGCAGTTCTCAACTCACTTCCTTGTTTATGATCATCACACATACACCCCTATGCAGATCACAAGACCTACACATGTGCTTTACTTCAATCAATCACACCTTTGTTTACATACAACTTTCAAAAAGGTTTATGGTTTTGATTAAAGGTACAATGAACAGAGCAAAATGTAAAGGTGCCAGGTCATGGTGAGTCACTGTTATTTACAGCACTGCCATCATACTAATCCCTAATGTTTTACTTTGTTAATGGTCTGTAATTCTGTAACTTTTTAAAAACAATTGTTTCTTCAGCGATTCGTTCCTAAAAGCCTATTACAAAGGCATGGACATGGTGATGGCAAAATGTCAACAGTACCAACCACGGCTGTACGGTGGCCCATGGAGTCACATCACAACAACATTTAGAAGCAAAAACAAAAGCTGAGAACACAACAGCAGTGAGGGAAAACGCAACTACGTTAAGGAAATGGCGAAAACAAAAAATCAAGACTCCAACTACATTAAGAGGTTAAGGAAATGCTCCAGGCCGCTAGGGGGTGCTGTTTAGCTGTTGACATTGTACCAAAAGCACGAGACAAACACTTGAGGAGGACAGACCTTTGTTCATGGATGTAATTCAAGCAGAATTCGAGTCACGTCCATGCAAGGGCGTAACTTTGGGTCCAGCATTGGGGGGGTTGAGCTGTCTGCCTATTTATTTATTTATTAAATCATTTACTTTTCTAAAAGGATTCAGGAGATTTTGGGTTAACCGTATTAGAAATACATTGTAATGCTTTTACTATGCATTTATTTAACTTTCTTTGTATTTACTCTGCACCTTAAACCATTAAGAAATGCAGAGCTAGCTAACGGTCTGATACACAGCGGCAGAGTTATTCAGTCATCAGCTAACAATACACATACATTTACCTCATTTAGATTTTTCCGCTTTTTACAAGGCTTGCACTAGCCAGCAAACGGTCAGGGTTGCCAGGTCCAGCAAAAATATCCAGTCCAAAGTCAGTCTAAAACCCGCCCTTCAGAAGCTTAAACTAGCCCAAGATATGTCTGTCACACGTTTGAAGCAAATGGAAAAACAACTATGAGTGTACGACTTAGTATTTTGTTTATAAGGGATTATTTATTTTTATTACGCTTGAATTTTCACCCGCGACTGGATTTTCAAACAAGTCCAATTTGGTGTGAAAACGACGAACCTGGCAACCCTGCAAACGGCGAGCGCTGCTGCTTGGTGGAGGTTGAATGATACCAAGTTTTTGTGGGTAAAGGGGGGGTTACATTACCAAATGATTAAACATGCTAGTATTCACCCAAAAATTGATCATGAATAAAGAAAATTAACCAGTTATTCATGAAAGATGTTTTTGTAAATTGAAATTATGTGACTTTATTGGGGGGGTTATAGTGATTGGATCAGATTATTGGGGGGGTCATAACCCCCCTATCCCCCTGGCAAATTACGCGGATGCGTCCATGAACAAAAGTTTGTCTTCTGCACGTCTAGGCGCTTTATCCAACAAAGCATGTTTTTGGCTCGTGCTTTTGGTACGTCAACAGCTAAACAGCACCCCCTAGCGGCCAGGAGCATTTCCGGTGTGGCAAATGTATTTGATTTCAGTTAATGCAGCTTTTTCCTTCATGTAGTTCTCCTTTTTTGTTTGCATCATTTCCTTAATGTAGTTTTTCTTAATGCTGTTGTGTTCTCAGCTTTTGTCTTTCCTTTGTAAATGTTGTGATGTGACTCCGTGGGCCGCTGTATGTCTGATGAACAATAAACACAGCAGGTTTGTACTGTTTGCTAAGGGCATAAATTGCTAATTTCATCATGATACAATCCTACCTCAATTCATTTAGCCAGTGATTCAATGATTTTCGGTACCTCAAAGTAGTCTGCCATGCGATTTGATTCAATCCTGGGGTCTGCAGTCCTTATGAAATGACAAAAATCCTCACAATCTGTTATATTTCCATCAACTCACAAATGCAAAGAAAACTGAATAAATTGGACATGTCATTCATTTACTGATGCATCCAATCTTTTGCTAATATGGACGAGATTTTGATACAGATCAGTGAATTATTACATGCTTAACATTTACTAAAACACCATCAATTAATGTATTTTAAACCTACTGAAAATGCATGAAGCATTGTTTTGGTTCCTTGACATGACAGCAGCTCAAATTGCACATAAGGGTGTCTCAGGATTCCCATCTCTATTAATCATTCTGAATTATTCAGTAACTACTATGAAACCAGTGTGTATTGTGAGGTAATGAGTGAGGAAGTGTCGTATAAGTCCACATATGTGCAAGTACCATTTAAGGGATTCTGTGGCTGGTACTTAGCTCATTCACATAGTACTTTTGAAAAGTTGCACCTCGGTCTGAGTCCAAATGAACAGCGTGGTGGCCGGATATGGGCCATGGCAGCTTGCAGCATAGTTTGTTTCTGCATACTGCCATATGCCTCCATCACTCTTTTACTTGGCCTGCATGCAGGGCTGCTGACAGACATCACACTGATTAGCTGCATGTTGTAAATGGTGCTGTCTACTTCAGCCTCACTTAATTGCTCGTGCTAAGAGGGAGTTCTCTAGCTGGAACGTGCTGCTGCATGACCAGCGTGCTTAAAAACAGAGAGACAGTGGCTGTTTCTGTAAATTGGCCAGCTGGAAAGAATGACCAGCCTCCCTATTTAAAGCCTCTGTTAGGCCCCAATGATAGCATCTCTGGGCAGTTTTTAGTGGCTCGTAATCTGTTCCAGCCAAATGTTGTCTTAGGTCTGTGTTGGAGCAGAATATAAGACAGCGAGGCTCAACCTTAATCAGCATTTAAACTGTGGCTGCTAAATATAAGTGCTGGGATAGATAAACTAACTAATGTAATATTTTCTGATAAATGAGCAAACAACCCCAGCCAAAGGAAATAAGTGTGTGTGTCATTTTTCTGGCAACGTTTAGGTGTATAAATGCAGGGCAATATCTCCCCAATGATAATTGGTGCAGCACATTCCTAAAATGTTGAGATCTGTGCATTTTACACCATCCAAATCCAGCAAAACTGCAGCTCAATAATGGCAAAAAGCTACAATTCTGAACCTCTTTTGTGCTCAGAAACCGCACGGCATGCTCGGGGCCCAACAGTCTAAGACGAAAAGTGAGTTTTTGTTGAAAAACATCCAGTGGGCCCCTAAGGTGGCCGCATATTTGCTGGGTGAGTAAGGAATGTGGTTGCATGCCTCACGCATGAGCCAGGATTCTGCTCTGAATCCATGAGAGCGAGAGGCAGAGAGCCTGAGAGAGAGAGAGAGAGAGAGCAGACTGTACTCACGGCAAATGAGCTCATTCACTCTTAGGTCACAGGAGGAAGAGAGAGAGAGAGAGAGAGAGAGAGAGAGAGAGAGAGAGAGAGAGAAAGAGAGGGTGGGGGAAGAGTCAGTAGGAGAGAGAGAGCGAGAGAGAGTAGACAACAATAGGGAGCTCCACTTTCAGTTGTTGCCACACAGAGTGAGATCGAGGAAGCATTGGGATTCTCCTGATTTCTTCCACAGCCTTTTTTCCTGCTCGCCTCCTCTCTGTGGACACAGCTGCTTTTCCCACTTTTCTCCTGCACAGATTGCTCAGGACTCCATTTTTGGAATTCCATTTTTCTTTTGGGGGTCCTCATGCCTGGTGTGCTGTTCGCTGCTGTGCTGGACTTTGAGCTGGAGCAGTAGAGTGTCGAGGTTGTGTCCGTGCAAGCGTTTGGAGTTGCGGATGCCTCTGGACGTAGTGTTAGCCTCTTCTGAGCAGCGCTTCTGGGCAGTCTCTCGGCGCACAGGCATGAGGCTGAAGATCAGAGTGCGCAGGATGAAGGAGGGTAGAGAGCTCAGAGGTGTGTATTGGGGTGAAGGAGACCTTTAAAAGTCAATCATGATTCCCTCTTTCTTCCTTTACGTTGTGTAGAGCTTCAACGTATGGAGAAAAAGAAATGAGTCCGAATGAAGTTTTCCAGTTAAAGTTGGGAATGTTTCTCTTGTAAATGTAACATTTTGGAGATGTGAGGTTTCTTACATGACAATGACTCTCTGTTTCTTTCTTTCTTTCTTTCTTTCTTTCTTACTTACTTTTTCTTTCTTTCTTTCTCTCTTTCTTTCTTTCTTTTTTCTCTCTTTCTTTTTCATGTATGCTTTGGAACTTTCCTACATCATGTCCTTTCTTCACTTTTGTAATGGACTTGGCCGTTAGTGTACAAAGTTGTTTGCATTGCACGGTGCAGTAGGTCACTAATCCTGAACACAAAGCCATGCTGGAGATATGATGTATGCTAACTCTGAACTGATACGTGTACCTCATGCATTATGTCATGCACCATTACTTTGTGTGTGTGTGTGTGTGTGTGTGTGTGTGTGTGTGTGTGTGTGTGTGTGTGTGTCTCCCTGAGTTTGTGTCTTTGTACAAACAGCAGTGTGTATGCATATGAGTCACTGTATTTGCATTACGCTTTGTCACCGAGCAGCGGTTAAACGGCTGCTGTTATCATGCCATTGGCGTTTATTGCAGGATTGTTATGTGTGAGGTTTGTTGGATTGCTTTTGGGAAGTACTGCAATAGAACTAACAGTTAATGGCTTGGTTATATGGTGCCTCGGGACTTTATACTCTACTAATCTGTCAAGCATGACATGCAGCACCAGCCCTGCTGCGCTTAATGTTCCTCATTGTGCAGCATGCATGTGTGCTATGATGTCATACAGGCCTCATTGAAATGGTAATAGGCAAGGATATGTGTGGGGTGGGGGAGATGGAGGGGGACAGATGGAGACTGCTCCTCAATGGCGTCATGTCTTCTGCATCTGGAGGTTGAAGAGCTGGGGGTGGGGGTGAGTGTGGTGTGGGTTTGTATGAGCTCCATTCAGCTCCATCAATGCCTTTGGACTGAAGCTGCTGAATGGAAGTGTGTGTGAGGCAGAGCCTATAGAGAGAGTTTGGCTGAAAAGATCTGCACTGAAAGGATCCTAGTGATGGAGGTCTTGTGCCGCCGGGCAAGTGGAGTGATGTCAGATGGCCGGGTTAATGCACTCTGTGTCCAAAAGCTTCTCTTGCACTCTATACGTTATTTTAACAAAGGAAAACATCCATCTAGGTCATGACTATGGCTGTAGTCCATGTGCACTGGATTAAATCAGTTACAGGGCAGTGTAGGAAGTGTTGGGTGATGCTGATCAAATTCACTATCATGATATGACAACGATCACAGTATCAGATGATATTTAAGTAGGTACATAACTTTCATATCAACATTTTCTGCAACTGCATTATTAAAATACATATTTTATGTTTTCAATGTCTCATGATGAATGGAGCAATGTGCTATAGCAGGATATTGTGTTTAATTTTCTCCTGTAAAGATAGCTTTTGAATATTAATGTTAATTAACCCGTGTGTGTGTGTGTGTGTGCGGGTGTGTGTGCGTGTGTGTGTGTGTGGCCGCGTGTATATGTGTGTGTGTGTGTGTGTGTGTGTGTGTGCATATATGTATGTGAGTGTGTGTGTTCGTGTTTGTGTGTGTGTGTGTGTATGT
>BRDA01075887.1:0-12962 GCA_036984385.1 Crenuchus spilurus | reverse complement strand
ACAGGACATAGAAGAAAAGAAAGGGACAGGGCATAAAAGAAAAGAAAGGGACAAGGCATAGAAGAAAGGGACAGGACAGGGCATAAAAGAAAAACTGACAGGACATAGAAGAAAAGAAAGGGATAGGACATAGAAGAAAAGAAAGGGACAAGACATTAAAAAAAGAAAGGGAAAGGACATAGAAGAAAAGAAAGGGACAGGGCATAAAAGAAAAGAAAGGGACAGGACATAGAAGAAAAGAAAGGGACAGGACAGGACTGGCCATGAAAGAAAAGAAAGGGACAGGACAGGGCATAAAAGCAAAAAGGGACAGGACATAGAAGAAAAGAAAGGGACAAGACATAAAAGAAAAGAAAAGGACAGGACATAGAAGAAAAGAAAGAGACAGGGCATAGAAGAAAAGAAAGGGACAGGGCATAGAAGAAAGAAAGGGAAAGGGCAGTGCATAAAAGTAAAGAAAGGGACAGGGCAGTGCGTAAAAGTAAAGAAAGGGACAGCACATAGAAGGAAAGAAAGGGACAGGGCATGAAAGAAATGAAAGGGACAGTGCATAAAAGAAAAGAAAGGGACAGGACATAGAAGAACAGAAAAGGACAAGACATAAAAGAAAGGGACAGGACATACAAGAAAAGAAAGGGATAGAGCATGACAGAAATGAAAGGGACAGTGCATAAAAGAAAAGAAAGAGACAGGCCATAAAAGAAAAGAAAGGGACAGGGCATAAAAAAAGAAAGGGACAGGACAGAACATAAAAAGGACTGCACTGAAAAGAAAAGGACAATGTATACAAGAAAGGTACGGAACAGGGCATAAGCAAAAAGGGCAGTACATGAAAGAAAAGTAAAGAAGGACAGGACATTACAGAAAAGACAGGACAGAAAAGAGGACAAAAAAGAAAAGGACAGGGCAGGAAAGGAAAACTCACAGCAGAAAAATCAAGCAGAGGACAGAAAAGAAAAGCAGGCTGCTGACAAAGTCGCTGACAATGTAGTAGTAAATGGATTTGAAGTGTGGAGCGGAGTGAAGGACCTGAGTGCTGTCCCTGGTGCTGAACCCCTGTTGTTAACACAAACAGTGGCAGAAATTCTGAGGGTTTTCTGTTCTGTGTGTTGTACAGTCAGGCCTGTCGCATAGCATAAATGCACTACTGTTCTCAGCAAAAAGCAAAACTACTAACACTGTAGTCTTTTAAAGGTCCCAAAACAGGTAACAGTTTTACTTTCCTGGATTTCTAATCTGCTCCATGTACAAAAGTCCAAAAATAAGGATCTGACACGGGATGTGGGGTGTGTCAGTATCAGGGTCTGTCATAGTATGTGGTTATGTTTATGCTATATATACACACTGTCCCAACTTTGTGTGATTTGGTGTAATATTAATATAATTAATATTCATATTATTATTTATTGTAATAATAGTGGACTTTGTGATTTACATTAATATTGACTGCCCATATTAAAACAATGTGAATCAAGTAAAATGCATAATTTTGTCTGTTAATGCCTGACATCACACACACACACACACACACACAAGCACACACACACACAAAAACACACTCTTTAATCTGGCCTGGCACATGGTCTTCTCTGCACTGGCCCTCAGGTCTCTGGGCTCCTCTTTTGGAAGCACTGGCTCCTCATTAATCTCTCTTTGTCTGCTGTAGAGGGCTGACTAATTAAAGCCTGTTTACCTCTGAGTTGGCTCTGCTTCTGCCTCACTGATGTTTCACCTACTGTACCTTCTCTGACACCCCAATTTCTGCCATCTTACACTAGACACCACTCACCAGCACATTAAATCCACCATTTTTAACCAAACATTCATGCAAATTTATCCAGAGCTGGAAAATACTTCAGTTGCATTATTATTTTTGAAAGAGTTGTAATTTACATCATTATTTCTGAAATGAAAAATAGTACTTTCACACAATGACATTCCCAAATATAAAAAAGAAAATAAATACCTATAAAAAGTATAACACAGCCCTATTTTTATTTAGACAAAAACTTTAGCTCCCTGAACAAAGAATGAGTCTCATTGCATGTTAAGGTGGTAGTAACTTTAGGCTCCTACAGATGGCGCTGCATGAGAATGATCAGGCTGTAAATACCTGTGGGGTGTGTGACAAGGTTCCAGAGGTGGTACAGTGCAGTGAATGTCTGTTTTGATGTGGGAAATGGATCACAAAGCAGATGTTTATGATAAAGGAGTGGTTGTATTTGGGCGTTAAAGGTCAGAGTGTGAAGGAAGTAGCTGAATATGCAGGTGTACAGAAGTGTACAGTCATACAGGTCTACCAGCAGTGGTGATAATCTCAGTCTACAGGACATTCTCCTCAGAATTGTGGTCAACAGCACACAAGACTGAAGGCCTCCTGCATGTCACTCTGTTGATGGTCTGCATGTCTCTGTGGAGAGTTCTTCAGGAACTGGTTGTGAAGGACCTGCATTGACTTCTAGAATCAATTCTTGTCTGGAAGTGAAGCGATTTACATTCACAAGCCATGAAACCCTCCAGCTGTCCTTATTTTGGGGCATCAACACTGTTCGTAGAACTAGATCATATAATCTACAAAGGTTTTACTGCCTTTATGTTCATTTGTGTTTACTTTAATTACATATGGAGCTTTAACTAGCAAAGACAAAATAAACAGGTTTAAACCAGGCCAAGACTTTTATGCAATTTTGTATATGTAACGAAATGTAATTCTATGTAAATAATATGGCCAATGAAACCTAATTCTGGCCTTAAGGCTTGAGTTCTGTGTAGAAGTAATTCAGTGCTCTCAGCCACAGAGATGTTTCTGGTCTCAGTGTGAAGTTGTTAGTAGGTGAGGGAAGGCGGCAGGTTATGTACTTATGAGATTAATGACAAATTCATTTCTTGAGTGGATTTATCAGCTTGGTTCCAGATGTTCAATACACTTACACCGTAATCCGTGCTTAATGATGTAATTATAGCCACGCTAAAGGTTCCTGCTGACGGCAACAAATTATTTGATGCCATTTCCTCTAATGTGCTTATTTATCCAATAAATGTTTACAGCAGCAAAATGTGACCTGTAGTGGACCCGGACTTAATGATTAGAAATTCAGAACAATCATTCAGGAAAAGTCCAACCATCAATATTTAATAATGTGGTGAAAACAACATGAGCAGCACACGTGCCAAAATTCCATCCACACCTACAGTCAAAACTAAATCCGTCAATGGTCACCCACAACTCTTCCAATCCCACTTGCCAAACAATGAAAGGTTATTAGCAGTGCTGAGGATTTCAGTTAAATGAAAGTCTTTAAAGGGGTATTATTCCACACCTCATAAAACCTATAAAACCTGTCCCTGCAGGGAAGACTCTTTTTTCCTTAGAGAATCCATCCACTGCTCAGTTTCAAGCCCTTCTTCACTCTACATGACGAACCTTATTAACTGTGTTAATGTAATGAGGCAGTCAGAACTCCAGGTAGAAGGGATGCCAAGGTTTTGGGAAGAACCCTACTAATGGGTTGGACTCAAATGCAGATATGAGAGTGGCAGGTATTGCATGACCACTGGTGCTATGGAATATGTAACAGTCCAACAATTTAAACTAAAGGAGAAAGGTTTGCTGAGTCATGTGCAACAGGCTATGAGGAAGACTTCCACCAATACAGTGAAATTAAGTGTGCCAGTGGAATGAGGCCAGGTGCAATGCCGCCAAGGGTGAACATACACACCACTCACTACAAACAGACAATGCATGTGTGCCAAACAGAGTCCACCCTCTACTGGGTGCAATTCCAATAATGATGCCAGAAAGGAGGCATTCCCCCCACTCTGGGTACCCAGTCTCAAAGGGATAGCAGCAGGGAGTTATAGGTTTACAGGTAGACCCTTCATAGCCAATACAAAAATATATAAGACAAAAAAGTCTCAGAGAAGAAAAACCAGTAAGGGCCAGAGACTGAGTGCTTGAGATTGCTGAAAATGGACTGAGACCATTTAGAGATACACCCCCAGTTACTGGCAGAGTCAGAACTGCATAGAGAAGTGTATCTGGCACATATTAGCATTCCAATAAGGTTCTCTGTGAAAAGCAAATATGAAAAGCAACACTTACTGGCAAGTAAATTTTATTTTACACCAATACATTTCAGCATACATGCAATCAACAGGGTTAAAAAGACAATGTAAAATGATGTAAAAACAGAATTAAATTCTCTAAAATACCTGCAGTTTTGTGTTTATCCAATCAAAAACAAGGCAAGTGGATCAAGCATTCCGAGGCTTACATATTGGATGATTCACTTCCTTTTAACATTTTATAAAAAAAAATAGACATTCACAATCAACAATACAATCACCAACTAACAAGTGTTGCTGGTTTTAGTCTCAGACCTGCACAGGCAAAGCCAATGACTCCGCCAAACACACTGTGTGAAGCCTTTAAATAAGCCAGTCACAGCTGCAAGCAATACAAGCTAATGACTAGCACTTCTAAATCAGGTGCCAGAGAGAGGCAGTCTGTTACAGTTCAATCTTCCAGTCATCTTGAATGCATTTTCACATTCCACTGCTATTCTCTCTTTAATAAAACAGCTATAAAACCAGACAGTCATAGTTTAAAAGTTTAAAATATAAAAAAGTGAAACGTCTTTTATAAGACCTAAAAAACACGACCTACATTGTGAAGTTATATATGTGATGAGTGTCTGATAAATATGAATTGCATTATGTAGTTAGTCTCTTCTGTTGGACTGTCCTGTTGTTAAGGTATTCCATGTGGCTGATAGGATGTATCTAAGTTGTTGATTATTGTAATGTAATCTGTAGCAAGGCAAGTAATAGCAATAATGAACAATATTTGACCAAATAAAAGGGGTCCAGCAACACACACTCACACACCACCACTACGTCAGTGTCACTGATGAGAATCATTAATCATTCATGTGGTGATCATGTCCATTGAAAAACAAAAGGGGATGAAAGAGGGCTAACAGTGACTACAGTAAAATAACCATAACCAAGCTGACAAAATTGACAAACAGGGTTTTATTTTGGAGCTCAGTGATGTCAGCGATTAGGTCAGGCTTGAGCGAAACCATGACAGAAAACATCTGAAGAGGTCAGGAAAACAATTTCTTCTGCTAGTCATGTTGGTCCATATGCTAGTCAGATCTGCCAGTATATTTAGGAGGTACAGATCAGATACATCCAAAGACAGATGTTAGGAAATCTCAAGATCTACGTCTAGTAGGGTTCAAAATAAAGGTGCAAGTTGCTTCCCGAGACTTACACAGTAACAGAAGTAAAAAACAGAGCCTCCTGCTTTGTATCTGTTTAAAATGTATTATCTGTTCATTCTGTATAATATATTCACATCTCTGCTGCATGCTGTATGTAATGTATGTATCATGCACAGCCTCTCACTCTTCCTCTTTCATCCACTCTGAATTCACTTTGTTCTGTCAAACTTGTCAAACACTCCTTCTTTACAGCAGAAGGAACACATTGCGACAGTGGCAGTGGTTTCCATTAAATAGAGGCTTGGACACAGTTAGGCACAGTGCCAGCGCTGCCAAAAAATTGCCTGACAAAAGTGGCTAAGCCTTAGAGGGATGAGGGAGACCGTGCAGAGAGTGGAAAAAGTTTTAAACGGAGGACAGAGTCGATATGAAGTCTCGCTCCATGGTTTGAGTATATATAACGGAAATGCACCATCAAGTTCAGAGAATGATACAGGAGCGCTGGTGAATAGATGATGAGGGAAGAAAAAAGAAGTAAGTTACTTTGGAAAAACTGTGCTGAGAATGGATGAAAATGGCAAGAGAGAGAGATTAATCATGAGTGTTGTCTTCATCTTCTTCATCAACACTATTCCTCCTTTAGTTAAAGTGTTATCCTTTAGCCTCAGTTTTAAGGATGTGATTAAATGCACACAAGTGTTCTGGCATCATTTCTTCTTTTACTGGAGCTCCTCTGTGCTGGATTGTTCATGTCTATGTTTTTCTCCTCCTCTTATACAAATACAGACTGAACTATGTATTGTTTTTAGCAAACTCAGAGCTCATCTGATCATTTTAGTCCTGCCTGCTACAAATCTCTCTGATTTTACACACAGATGTCATTGTTGAAAACAACATTTTCGGCCATATTTAGCCACCTGGTGCACAGATCCACCAAAAACCTTCACCAACCACAAACCAACACATATGAATGCTTTTGATGAGTCATTCAATAATGTAATCAATAATCTACTTGAGTCATCAGCTGATATGGGTTTGATACTGATGCCAATATTTAGTCTCTTGAGCTCAAACTGATTGTTTATAAATAATCTGCCAATGCTAATAACATAAACATGACATTAATTGCCTAATTAATTAGCCAACCGATTAATCAGTCTAATCCCTGGTCTACTTGTTATCTACATGGGAGAGCAAAACAAACTTAAATAGATTAAAAATGAAGCTTACTAAAGAGTAGGTACAAGTCGCTGTTTTTAATAGTAACTGTAAATAAACTGATGTTTTTAGAGTAATAAAGAGAATAAATGAGTAATTGTATAAGAGCATAAATAATAATATGTGTGATCATACCAACACATCCAGGTTAGTAAAAAAAATATATAACCCTCCCAGAAATTCCTAGTCATTTAAACCCTCTGGGGTCGGTTCTCCCGCCGATGGAATATAACTGAAATTCCACAAAAACACATATACAACTGCAAGATTATATCCTAGAAACAAAACTAAAGATACCTCAGATACTATAAAGGGTCTACTTTTCAAATATATATACAAAGTAGGTTGAATCAAAATATATTACATATTTGTGAGAAAAGTATAAAGAAGCAGATGCAGATTTTTCAGTGCGAGTCAGAGTGCGGCTCTTTTTCCCACTCACAGATAGCTAGTATTCATATGATAATGAAATGGTAATTTCGCACATATCAGTGGAGATTTATGGGCCCAGGTATGTGTGAAAACACCCAATTGCTCTGTATAAACAAAGAGCACTCACCTGAATTAAGACCTCTCACCCACCTGTCATATTGTCCACACCTATCACATGAATATCCCACGTAAAACACATCTCCTCACATTAGTTAAGCTTTAGAAATAAAACCACATACAATGTCTAAAAACTGTAATGAACAGTGTGCAGCCAACACCTCTGTTTATTCAGTTCTGAGCTCAAAAGTCTTGACTAGAAATGTTTAGAGTGTTTTTCACAATATATCAGCACATCTGAAATCAGGTTTTTGTAAAGTCTGTTAAGAGCAGATTTAATCAGAATATAGATTTATGACACTCTTACTGTTCTGACACTGTTGTTGCTGAGTTTGTGCTGAACAGAAGCCTGTGTAACACTGTGGGGAAAAATAATTTTAGATGGGTGCAATTTATAAAAAGTCAGGACATATTAGACTGCATCAGAGTGTCTGAAAGCCTCAGACTCACAGTTTCATCACTGAGAAGACATTACAGACATCCTCCTGATAAACTAATCCAATCCCAAAATGGCTACGTCCCCATTTTGTCGGCATTATTCCCCCATTAGCAGTAGTATTATTCTCTTTTTAACAGAAGTATGTCCCCCTTTTGTGTCAGCACTGTTCCTAGTTTAGCCGTACCTCTTTATCAGCAGTGTTATTCCTGCTGTGGACTCGGAGCGTGGGTGAGTAATAACATGGGGTGATGGAAGGTCAGTTTGAAGAGCTTCTTCAGCTGCATCATTTACATTTACAATGCAAACCAACAAACAGGGCAGAAAATAAAATAAATATATTCATATTAAATGATTAAACAGCTGAACAAAAAACACTTTGTCTAAGCTTAAATCGCCCCAGCTGAGTTGTGATAAATGTTGATTCTACCCTGTTAGGACAACAAGTGATTTGCAACAGAATACTAATCAGTTAATGCCAGCAATACTGATAAAAACACTTCTCTGTTATCTATTATTCATGCAGAGTTGCTTTGTTTTTTATTTGATTTCTCATAGAACAATGAGTACATACAGTCAAAATAGCACCGAGCATCTGCTTAGAAATTCATTTTCGGACAGTTTTGCTTGCTCAACCTCATTTTTGAAGTACAGATGATACTGTTTCTGGTAATATTTTGGATTTCTTGGCAGTACTATCATAAGTCCTTAGCTTGATGACAGAACACTATTTTTAGAATATCTGGAAGACCTAATAGTACTTAGAACAAAGTTTAAAGGTGATATCTAGAACATTTTGAGCATTAATATAGCAACAAATGACTTAAAAAATAATAATAAATATACATTTTTGATCGACCCATCCATCCTCTCTCCCAATCACTTATAATGTCTCTGACTCTAAGACAGTGAAGACCAGCACAGCCACCTCTGATGCATGTGAAGTCAGTCACCATCTCTGTATCTCTGATACATGATCACTGGGTAGCCAACACGCTCAGAGGAAAACACAAGGTCCCAATCTTTGGTGGATCAGCTGACAGACGCCTCAGCCAATAGACATTGCATGATAGTAGTGATGGGAAGAGAGCACTCTCTACCCACCCACTACAGAGAGCCTGGCTGTCAATGGCAAGCACTGTAACTGGTATTCAAACTCGTGATCCTCTGATCATAGTGTCAGCGCCTTAGTCCACTGAGCCACCCGGGCCCCTCTAATGACTAATTTGACTGGTATGTAAAGACATAGTTGAGTAAAGGCGACTATGCAGTCACACAGCCTCTGTGTATTGTGTTCTCTGCTCTTTTTTATAGCCAGTCTGGCTGAGCATGCATGCCCTGTTGAAACGCTGGCTCTCCCTGTGTTTTACTGGGCTTCACAACAAGTTGAGAACACAAAAGGAAGTAGTGAGGCATGGCTGAAGGGAAGGGCGTGGCTGAATATGAAGTATTTATTTTGGTTTGAGATGCTGATGCTCTAGTGTGAACTGTTATAGGACAGATGGGCTTGAATATGAATAAGCCAAAAGTCATGACAAAACAAAAGACCTCTAACTTTACCACTGACTGTGAAAATGTTGAAATGGTGGACATCTTTTGCCAAATTGATCAATCATTAACAAAAATGGATCACAGACCAACACTCAGCAGAACAAGCATGAAGGAAGAGGAGAAGCTCTTCAAAGGTAACCATTTGTCTCTTCAAAGACTAGAACTGTCTAGACTGTGGTCTTCTCTGTGGTTCTTGATGGATGTGAAACCAGGGCAATAAAAATCAGGAGAGGAACAATATGAACATCTTTGAACTTTGGTGTTGGAGACTTTTGGACAAATAAATGGACTATCAAAGCTCATCTTTCACTAGAAGCCCAGATTATCAAACTGAAGTCTTATTTTGGACACATGATGAGAAGATCCAGTTCATTTGAGAAGACATTGGAACAGTTGAAGGTAAAGAAGAAAGAGGACCAGCAACAAGATGAACGGGTACAATCAGACGATTCATGAGTGCGCCATTAAGCCTGAAGACCCAAAGAGAGGACAGGATGTTCTGGAGAAACACCATCCATATGGTCACGTGGAGTCAACTTGACTGCACTTAATAATAAGGTCCCATACATGTGTAGTAAATAAATAATTCAGGAGGCTTTAGCTAGCTAGAAGATTACTGTACCTGAATAGCAGCTGTGACAGTAATATTATTTGACCTGCCATTTAATTAATAATGCAGTTAACTAATAATAACATTCATTAACCTGCCAATGAGTCCAGCATGTGTCCCTCACATTCATTATGTATTTTCTAACATCCACACAAAATGGATTAGTCTTCTCTTTACTCAAGTTTTACATTTCTGCCTACTTTGAGTTCCCAAATAAAAGATTTTAATGCAAATAAGTCAGGTTTCATATCGTTTTTGGAATATTTTTTTAAAAAGCATCAACAAACATGAGATTCCATCCTTTACTGATGTTTTAATCCCAAAATAAATCAAACTGAGCACTCAGTTTTTGTCCTGCTGAAGGGCGCCCTCTTGTAGCACAAACCTTTAGATTAACCTAAATAAAGTCCCTTTAGTGCTGCGCAGCCTAAAATAAATGATTTCTGAGCCTAAAACTCTAAAAGCTCCTACATTTTAAGTGTAAAAAATCATTATTTTGTGTTTATTTCACGTAGATGCTGTACAAAAACACTACGACTTGGGCTTTCAGATTCTGAAGGTAGCTCCTAAATAATGTACTGGAGCTTTAAGAGGTTAAGCATTAACTCACTCTTACATATAGATGAATTCAATGAAATGCATGTAATGTTCATCCAATGTGTACAAGCTAAGTGAGCTTGAAACCAAGACGAATAAGGACTGAATGGGATCTGACCTCAGTCTTGGCTTGAATCAACTGAATGGCATACACAGAATATTAATATATGTGAAATATGCTAATCAAAGAGCTCTATCCTTCTTAAAGACATTTCTTAGGTGACTCCATCACTGTAAACAGGCTCAAATGACCATGTTTTTATATTCTACTGTACCAACTTTCTCAGATATTGAGAAATAGTGATAAATGCATAGCCTATCCTCCAAGTTCCTTTCAAGTTCATGCAGCAAAGATCACCGTTTGAAAGGGTCTAATTCATGCACGGCATTCCCACAGATCGCTCTGCATCGTTCCAGTTGCCTGCTTTTCAAAGAGAGACTGAATGAGGCCTTGCTCCATGTCACTGCTTTAAAGGAGTGATGTCCTCCTCGGATTGAGCTCAACAAGCCGGTTTTATTTACAGTCTGTGGGTCTGCGAGACCGAGGAGCCTCGACAACTCCTGAAGAATTTCCATTAGCAGAGCGGAGGATTAACTTTGCCGGGAAGATGTTTCTGAAGGCAGATATTTGAAAAATGAAGCCACAAAAAACATTTTTTTCCGGCTATTTGTGTTGGGTTACATAAAAAAGAAGAAAAAATCAGATAAGGAACATGTTCTCTATGAATTCCTCTAATGTCAAAGAACATAAAGAGCTCGTCTGGTCATATTTTATGTTCTTGTGTTTGCTCTGGCAGCTGCTCACTGAATCTCTGGAGGTCTAAGGGCAGTTTCTCAAGTTTTGTCCATCACTGTTGTCCCAGGAAACCAAATGCAAATGTACATTTTTATGTACAGTAAAAATTGAATATTAGAATATTGTGGAAAAAGTTCAGTTTGGCTTGTAGCTCCTGAATATCAGAAATTCAGAATCTCAAATGATTAGAAGATGGTTAGAATATTAGAATATTATTATTGTTAATATTAGAATATTAGAATATTACTATTGTTAATATTAGAATATTAGGGTGTTAATTTATACACTCAGTACTTGGTTGACACTCTTTTATCACAAATATCTTCACCGATGCAGCGTAACATGAAGATGAAAAAGTTTGTGGCACTGCCCGGGTTGCTTTGGTAGCGGACTTCAGCTCATCTGTATTGCTGGGTCTAGTGTTCCTCATCTTCCTCTTCACAATATCCCATATATTCTCTATGAGTCTGGAGAGTGTGCTGGCCAATCAGTCACAGTAATATGATGGTCAGTAGTAGTGTTGGCACTGTGAGCAGCTGCTGAGCATCTCCATAAAGCTTGTGAGCAGATGGAAGCATGAAGTGCTCTAAAATCTGCTGCTAAATGCTGTGCTGACTTTGGACTTCATGGATGGGGGACCAACACCAGCAGATGACATGACATGAAGTAATGAAGCACTGATTAGTCAAACCAGGTATTGAATGATACAAATAATCCTGAACTGATATGAGAGGTTTGGAAATAATTAAACCTAAACATGTTGACACAGAGTCACTAAAGTCACTGTGTCTATTCATGCTTTCATTAATTAGGTTTGTTCTAAAATTACTGCCCAGTTAATATACAGAACATGACCTCTGGCTACGTCCATCCAGTGAAATCTTATAAATGTAGGATATGAGATGACTGGAAAAGCCACAATGCTATTGTGTCAGTTGTCCTAGTAAACAGGCAATTAGATGGTTTATTTGTGTTAACATTGGTTTTTATCTCTATTTAGGGTGAAGATGAGAACTTTCTAATGGCTAGAGTGCATATATTTACATTTACCACTACATTTCTGTTTTTTTCTACACACTCAAAGCTCTTTAATATTTGGTACAAACATTGGAGAGTCACTTCAAACACCACTTATGGTCAGTATCCACCTGCAGCTGATGTGCACCAGAACTCTGAGCACACATTAACTATTAGACCGAGACTGAGCCAGTTTACGAAGATGGAGAAGATTAGGAATGAGCAGAGAGCATTTTCTTACCTCAAACAATTGGGACCATCTGAAAGAGAGCATTTATACAGTACAGTGTTCCCATCTTGCACTGGGGCATTGGATTCCACAAGAACACAGGAATAGACTCCAGCTTTTTTGGAGGTCTCCCATTCAAGTACTGACCAGCCCCAGACCTGCTTATCTTCAGTGGATTTACAGGATATGTTGTGCAGGTGCTATGACTAGTTGGAGATCATAGAGATGACTGATGGTTGCATATCACGCAGAGTCTTGGCCTTCAGGCTTTTCAGCTCTTCTGCTGAGGCCCTGGATGACCTGCAGCTCCAGCAGAAGCCCTCACTCTGCTTTTACTCCACTCCATACACAAGACTGTGCAGCACTCACGCTGTGCAGATGGACTCTTTTTAGAGCCTTTTATGAAGCCTTTCTGTTTATCTGCGAGTGATATAGGCAAATAAAAGCCGAAGTAAAAACAAACCATCCCCACTTATGCTACAGAGAAGCAAAGCGTCCAATTTAACAGAGGCCTGGCAGCCCAATCCTCGTTAACATGCGGCGTCTATTTAGTCCAGTCACGATTTCAGCCCTGATTAATTCCTCCGTGTCTGAAAAGAGGAGAGAGAACAACGGGTGGGCGAGAAGGAAAGAGAGAGAGAGAGACAAAGAAGAAGGGTGAGAGTAGCAGACAGAGATTGATAGAGAAAGAGAGAGAGAGAGAGAGAGAGAGAGAGAGAGAGAGAGAGAGA
>BRDA01075880.1:0-13706 GCA_036984385.1 Crenuchus spilurus | reverse complement strand
TTTTGGAATCCGGTTTGTAGATCACAAACTTGACTCGGTTGTGCAGATTCCTCCTTTTCAACATAAATGAATCCAACCCTTTCTAACTCAGGATGCATGTCCAGCTTCTCATCGTCTCAAGATTTGACTATTGCAATACACTCCTAGCTGGTCTTCCTATGTTAGCCATCAGGCCCTTGCAGCTGATCAGAATGCAGCTGCTCGGCTGGTCTTCAATCAACCCAAGTTCTCCCACGCCACTCCACGCTGCGTTCACTTCACTGGCTTCTTGTAGCTGCCCACATCAGATTCAAAACCTGATGCTCACCTACTAAGCAAAATATGAACCAGCCCCTCTCTACCTAATGACAATGGTCAAGTCTCAAGCTGCACCTCAAACACTTCGAGCTTGTAGTACTAGCATCAAGGCTTTTCTCTGTCTTGCACCCAGATGGTGGAAAAAACGTTCACTGGCTTTTCGAACAACAGATTTCCTCACAGTCTTCAAACGCAGACTGAAGACCCATCTCTTTGTGGAGCACTTACTGTAAGCGAGCACTAGGTTACAGTCTCTCTCATTGTAATGCATTGTTCTGCTCTTATATTTTGTATAATTGTGTATCTAAATTTATAGGTACATGGTTGACAGGTCAAAAAATATCTCCATCGCACTCAGCTTATTTTCTTTTTTATTAAGACCCTGTATCCTGCCAACTCAGAAGTTGCGTTTTCAAAGAAGAAAAATTGGGCAGACAAACTTCAAACCTGGCAACCCTGTACAAATGTCTCTGCATGGAAGTGGTTCAGATCATATTTAGAGGGGCGGTCCTACCAGATAACCCACAAGGCTCAGTACTGGGTCCTCTTCTTTTCTCACTATAGACTCATTCTCTTGGTGAAATAATTTATTCTCATGGATTTTTATACCACAGTTATGCTGATGACACTCAACTGATGTTTTTACATCAAAGACCACCAATTGTGCAGACAAACTGCAAACTGGGCAATCCTGTACAAATGTCGGTTTTTGATGTTGGAGACGAAGGCGACATGTATGAGCTTATTAACGTATGCATGCATGCAGCTTCAGAGACTGATTCAGTCACATTATAGACACATACTGGTCTATTACATTTATGAATCTGAACCATCAAAATACCCAATATTATAACCAATAGCCATTAATAATAGCCAATCAAATAACCTGAGCAAAAAATCTGAATTAATGAGGCTTGTAATATGAACAGATTACAACTCAGCCAAACTACCATCTGATCATGATTCCATCTCATCTCATTGTTTTCTAGGAGAACTACAGAGACCATTTTCACTCTTCTGAGAAGAGAGAGAGAGAGGACTATAGTAATAGTACTTTTATTTAAGTATTCATTTTTCATAGGTGTCAAGTAGCAAAGTACAAATACTTTGTTACTATACTTAAGTAGAAATGTTGGTTATCTACTTTACTGGAGTAATTATTTTCAGATGACTTTTTACTTCTGCTTACTTACATTTTCATGCAATCATCGGTACTTTCTACTCCTTACATTTTAAAAACAGCCTCATTATTTCTATGTATTTCATTTTGGTTTGTCTTCATTCAAAAAACATCCTCTCCAGATAAACTGCGCCACCCCGAAGAAGTGAATGTGATTGTGGTTGGATGATAAGTATAAACATATACCATTCTGATACACTATTGGTAAGCGATCCATCACACCTGCACGTCACAAGTCTCTTCACTCTCCAGTAAGCTCAGTACTACACATATATGATCACTAATATAATTAAAATGACTCAAATGTTTTCATTTTAAGGGACATATATGCAGCTGAAACAGGAAGCCAGTACATCCAAAAAAATTCTACATTACCATTTTAATATAACATTATAGTCATTACGGCTTTTAGAAAATTACATTACATTACATTACATTGCATTTAGCGGACGCTTTTATCCAAAGCGACTTACAATAGTGGGAAAAAATATGTATTTTGGGGGTGGGGGGTGGAGTAGTGCACTATATGTCCCGGTGGCACAGCCTAAGTTTTGGCATTTGTTTTCTTTACAATACTTTTACTTTTATACTTTAAGTAGTTTTGAAACCAGAACTTTTGTATTTTTACTTCAGTAAAAAGCTTAAGTTGATACTTAAAATTCTATAAAAGTCTTTTTAAACCCTAGTATCTATACTTCTACCTGAGTAATGAATGTCAATACTTCTGACACCTTTGGAATTTTCAGATCTCTTTCCAGCTCTGCACAAAACATCACCCAAGATATCACATGTTGTAAAAAGCTTTAATGAAGGTACGCTTGGTTACATTCAGAGCTCGCTCTTCTCTTTGGTTTCTCCATCCTCCTTTTCTTTCTGCAAGGAAAAGCAAATCAAGTAGATGTTATCCAGTGATTCACTGTGTAGGCCACTGAACATGTATTATACAACAATCAGTTCAACACAGAGCTTTACACTTACGAGACCTGAAGCTCCAGTAAAGTCTTGCTCTTATGTGGCAACAATTTGTATCTATAAGCTTATGAAACAGTTTGGTCAAAAATCTACTTTACAAAAATATACCCCCACTCCCCAAACTGCCTTAACCCAAATGTAGTCATTTAGAAAAGATGTTTGGTTTGTAAAGTTTCCTTCTTTAGTTTTGCACTGGAGCCTCAAAGCTAATATAGCTAACAGGTAGCGCTGAACAATCAGAATACTATCACAACATTACAACTGTGAATTAAACCACAAATGATGACAGAGGTTCACTGTATATAGTTTGGAGCCCTTCATGACAGGGTACAATACAATCTGGCAATTACAGGTAATGAGAATATTACTCTGTTGAACCATTTCAACATCTTATACGTGTTATGTGGTTATGTTTCACTATGGTCACTACGGTATTTATAGTCTTCTCATTGGTAACTTATAGATTAGCCATGTATGACTAGTCCCATTCCAAGATTTTCACCTAAACTCAGTAGAACCACCAAAGAACAGTAGTCTTAATCATCTGCATGTGTGAAAAGTGTGTGAACTTCTGTCTGTTTTTATATAACAATATTGCATTTAGTCAGAATGCACATAAACGAAATTGTTAATGATTTATTTTACAACTCAAAATAGTAAGTGTGATTACATTGCATTTAGCGGACGCTTTTATCCAAAGCGACTTACAATAGTGGGAAAGTACAAATGATGACTTAGATATGAAACTAATTGTTAGTGTCATTAGCCTTGTAGTTTCAGTGCAAAACTAAAGAACACAATATATCTTGGCTTGAAAAATGACATTTCAACTCTTTAAATCTCTGTAATTCTCATGCACAAAAAAACCCCACAAATAAATCTTGTAGTACATTTCCAAAAATTTCTTTTTTGTTTTCAATTTAACTTAAAAAAGTCATATAATAAATATTCATTGTGTGTGACATATTTCAAGCCTTTTTTTGTTTTAATGTTGCTCAGTATGACTTACAACTCATGAAATCCAAATTATTATATCACATTTTGAGTTTTGAGTAAATTACCATTTAATCAATATCAGCATTAAAACAAAAAGCTTGAAATATGTCACTTAATGTGTAATGAATATAAAATATATGACAATTTACCTTTTTGAATCAAAATATCAACACAACTGAACTTTTCCACGATGTTTATTATTTTAAATATCTATGTACTGTATATTATGCAGCAATTGAGTGTTATTGTGATGTGACACAAAGCCTTCCGTCACTAACCTAAAACCAGACAGTTTACCTTTTTTGATTAAATTATGAACACAAATGAACTTTTTCATGATATTCTAACATTTAGCGATGCACTAGTATTATCTATATGAAATAAAAAACATGGCTTGGTTCACTGGTAAATGACTTTGTATACGAATAGCAATCTGCAGCTCCTGCAAGAATAGCAGCCCTACCTGCAGCTCCCCACTGAGGAAGGAATCACAGAAGTTCTGCACGCGCTCAGTAGAGATTTCACCCGGTGGCAGAAGCCAGGACTTGTCTGAATCTGCATCGTAAAGACCCACCCGGGGCAGGTTAGCTGACTTCAGTTTGAAGTAGTCCAGTGCTCGAGAATTGGTCTTTTCTTTTCCATTTACCAGCACAAACAGCATCTACAGAAGCACAACCAGTCTTTAAATATACCTCAGTGTTCTCTAGTCCTAATTCTACATACTTCAGGTTAAATCTCTGATCATTTCCTCTAAATGTTCCACTTCATCTGTGATCATCTCCATCTTCATAAACTGGCTCAGTTTCTCCTCACCTCTCTGTATAATAGCTAATGCGTTCTGGTGCGGACCGGCTGCAGGTGGATGCTGACCATTGATGGTGTCTGACATGACTCCTAAAAGTACTTGGAGTGTCTAAACAGTTAGTTGCCAATTCTGGACCAAATACAGCCCACTTAAGGCACCTTTGGGTCAGTAATGGCAATGAGAAGAGTACTGTAGGCCTAAAGTGGAGCAGCTACAGTACATTAGCTGTTTAACTTTAGCCCACATGTGGCCCAAATACAACCTGGCATGTGAAATGTTTGAACTTCATTCTATTTTGGGCCATAACTGGTCCAACTGTAGCCAGCTGTATAAGGTCAGAGCTGATGGTTTCATCCGGGTTAAACTGAGGATGTACTCAGGCCTCCATGGCAGAATTTGGGCCTGTGAAAGTAGAAAGTGTGGGCCAGAACCAGGCCATCACTCATTTGCTATAATAACTGCTAAAGATCTTAAGCTTTATGTATGTAACTACACTATATATGTCCAAATGTTTGTGGACACCCCTTTTAATGAA
Organism: Crenuchus spilurus; assembly: GCA_036984385.1. Lineage (NCBI taxonomy): Eukaryota > Metazoa > Chordata > Actinopteri > Characiformes > Crenuchidae > Crenuchus > Crenuchus spilurus. The sequence goes on along the minus strand of BRDA01075880.1, from coordinate 8,921 downwards.
TAGATTCAGCTATGTTAACACAGATTATCATACAGCTTGTCTAGTCCCTGTACAGAAGTACTGCCAATAGAATAGGACTAAACATGAACCCATTGGCACCATGTCTAAAGCCAGGTGAGGGCTAGAGTGGTAAAAAGTCAGCCAGCATTGAGCTTTGGAGCAGTGTTCTGTGCTCAAGCCAATAAGTGTTGGATGGTGGAGTTGGGGATAAGACGAGGTTCTATCTACCTATATTTATATAAGCTTAAATATTTTAAATATATTATATACTTATCACATTTCTCTTTATTTAAAAGTCTGAATCAAACATTATATTCAGGTTCAGCAAAGTATGAGTGTAGAGTTCTAAGCTGATGGACATTAGGGTCACTTCTTTGCACTAATCACTGAGTGATATAACAAAGCCAGCATATAGTTCTGAAGCTGTTGTCAGATCAGAGTGGCAGAATATTAGCAGTTCTACCTTTCCAGCATAGCGAGGGGCGAGACCCTCCAGCCTGTCCTTCAGCACTTTGTAGTCATTGCTCCCCCTGTTGGCAAACAGCAAGAGATGCACCTTCACTTCTGACTGGAAGAGACCCACTGCAGACTGAGAGACAAAAAGATTAAAATATTTAAGATAATAGTTTTAACAAAAAAAAGTACACAGCTGTCCAATTTATGTTGTAATGTTATAATTATTAGGTTACATGTTATAAACCATATAACTACAAAGGTTAATGGGAACAAAATGAATTTGAGTATATATATATTGAGAAGAGAAGAAAAGAGATCTAGAACAAAGTGAGAGTATAAATATGATGAGTCATCATGATGTCCTCTGAAGACTGGCATTAGCTTTGAGTAAAACTATTAGAATTACAGAGAAGACAAGAGTACAAATGAGAAGAGAGCACAAGTGAAGAGAACAAAAGCAAAGATAAGAAGAAAAAATGAGAAGAGAAGACAGAAGAGAGGAGAAGAGATCTAGAAGAAAGTGAGAGTATGTGAGAGTATGAAAAGTTATGATGATGACTTCTGAAGAAGTCATATCCTTCATATCCACGGTACTGAACCAACAACCTTCTAATCACAAAACCGGTTCCCTTAATACCCAACCACGGCTGCCCCCTGTGATGTTGCATGTCAGTCATTGATTAGATGTGTCACTACAACTCATAGCAAATGCATTGGATGGAGCTCCATCATCACTCCAGAGAACAGACTTCCACTGCTCCACAGCCCAGTGTTGGGGGGCTTTGTTCCCCTCTGGCTGATGCTTGGCACTGGACATGGTGTCCTTAGGTTCATAGGGAGCTGCTCCATTCCAGAAAACATACCACTTGATTGTACTCTGTGATGTAGTGGATATTGTTGATGGTGAAGAAGCGGACGAGTCCATCGGTGTCCAGTTTTTTCATTTTTGACAGTTGGAGGTTCTCCTGATGCAGATCAGCCTGCACTCACACACACACACACACACACACACACACACACACACACACACATACACAGAGAGAGACTTAATGATAAATATGTTCCTACTGTCCAATTTCTGAGTAAGGTAAGGGGTTCTCTCAGTCAGCCAGCCAAGCACACATTATGTCGCACTGAAATGAGGTAAGTGTGAAGACTGGCTGTGTCTACCTTTCTGAAGATAGATATGGTGTCCGAGTCGATGCTGTAATTAGCCCACACCTCCTTCACACCACACAGGGCAGCTGGAAGGGTCTTAAACTCCTCAACGGCAGCCAGAAACTCTTTATAACCATGCCCTCCATCAGCCTGGCACACAGCAGCACAAATAAAGAGGCCATAATGATAATGCCAGAACACATACAGTACTAGACCAGAGATGCAAGTATTATAACAGCCCTGTGTAAACATTTTGCCACCCCTATAAAATAAGACAAACTAAAATATTTTCAACACATTTTAGTGAACAGCTTCTATTTATATTCCATTTATATTATAAATGGAACATAAATAGAAGCTGTTCACTTAAATATGTTGAACATATTTTAATTTGTATAAAATTAAAAGTGTATACATTTGATATCTATCACAATATTTAGTATGTAGACTTATAGCTCAGGTGGTAACTACTGCTCGACGACAAAAACTAGGCAAAATATGGGTTTGCTTGACTGTGTTAATGTGGTAACAGTGTGAGGATGTGGTACTGTGCTAATGATGTGAGGTTGTGTTACTGAGTTAATGGTGTGTGGCTGTGATAGTGTGGTTATGATGTGATGGTGTGATACTGTGGTAATGGTGTGATGGTGTGATACTGTGGTAATGGTGTGATACTATGGTAATGGTGTGAGGCTGTGTTAGTGTGGTAATGGTGTGAGGTTGTGTTACTGTGATAATGGTGTGAGGCTGTTACTGTGGTAATGATGTGATGTGTAACTGTGATAATGGTGTGAGGTTGTGTTATGGTGGTAACGGTTAGAGGTTGTGTTAATTTGGTAATGACATGAGGTTGTGTTACTGTGGTAATGGTGTGAGGTTGTGTTTTTGTGGTAATGATGTGTTGTGTTACTGTGGTAATGCTGTGAGGTTGTGATTTTGTGGTAATGATATGTTGTGTTACTGTGGTAATGGTGTGAGGTTGTGTTACTGTGATAATGGTGTGAGGTTGTGTTTTTGTGGTAATGATGTGATATGTTACTGTGGTAATGGTGTGAGGTTTTGTTTTTGTGGTAATGGTGTGAGGTTGTGTTACTGTGATAATGGTGTGAGGTTGTGTTTTTGTGGTAATGATGTGATATGTTACTGTGGTAATGGTGTGAGGCTGTTACTGTGGTAATGGTGTGAGGTTGTGTTTTTGTGGTAATGGTGTGAGGCTGTTACTGTGGTAATGGTGTGAGGTTGTGTTACTGTGACAATGGTGTGAGATTATGTTACTGTGGTAATGATGTGATGTGTTACTGTGGTAATGACGTGAGGTTGTGTTACTGAGTTAAAGGCGTGTGGCTGTGATACTGTGGTAATGATGTGATGTTGTGTTACTGTGGTAATGGTGTGAGGCTGTTACTGTGGTAATGGTGTGAGGTTGTGTTACTGTGATAATGGTGTGAGGTTGTGTTTTTGTGGTAATGATGTGATATGTTTTTGTGGTAATGGTGTGAGGCTGTTACTGTGGTAATGGTGTGAGGTTGTGTTACTGTGACAATGGTGTGAGATTATGTTACTGTGGTAATGACGTGAGGTTGTGTTACTGAGTTAAAGGCGTGTGGCTGTGATACTGTGGTAATGATGTGATGTTGTGTTACTGTGGAAATGGTGTGAGGCTGTTACTGTGGTAATGGTGTGAGGCTGTTACTGTGGTAATCGTGTGAGGCTGTTACTGTGGTAATCGTGTGAGGTTGTGTTTTTGTGGTAATGGTGTGAGATTATGTTACTGTGGTAATGATGTGATGTTGTGTTACTGTGGTAATCACAGGGGGAAGAAACAGTCAAATCTACTGATTTTAGTATGTTAATGAAACAGATGTGGAGGGTGCTAACATTATAGAAATATAAACATAAAGCTAATTGACCTCAAACACTGGTAAGTTATACAGTACAACCCCAGATCATGGATAATTCTGACAAAAATCAGTGTTTCTTACATTTATTTTTATTTCACTGCAGAACCTGATATATTTCTCACACCAGTGGTGATGAAGTGCTTTGAAAAACTGGTTAGAAGGTACATCATGTCATTCTTGAACCCCACTTCTGATCCCTACCAATTTGCTTATAAGGTCAACAGGTCAACAGAGTATGCAGTGATCACCCCTATCAACACAGCGCTGACCCACCTGGAGAAACAGGGGACTTGTGCCCGTCTTCTCTTTGTAGATTATAGCTCAGCTTTTAACACCATTGTCCCAAATGATCTCGTAAGCTGAACCTCGGACTACCTCACTCCACATGTCTTTAGATTAAGAACTTTCTGTCTGGCCGCTTGCAAAGGGTTAGGGTAGGGCCACATGTCTCCACAGATCTTATACTCAGTACCGGTGCCCCTCAAGGCTGCGTGCTGAGCCCATTGCTCTTCACACTCTATACACCGCTGACTGCACCCCCACCTACACCAGCAACACCTTTATCAAGTATGCAGATGACACCACAGTAGTGGGGTGTATTACTGGAGGAGATGAGTCTGCTTACAGGAATGAGGTGAAACAGCTGACAGCATGGTGTAGGGGAAATAACCTGAACCCTGAACACATCTAAAACCAAGGAGCTAATCTTGGACTTTACAAAAAACAAAACTGATTTTCAGCCCATTCTCATTGATGGGGTCTGTGTGGAAATGGTCAGGGACTTCTGTTTCCTGGGAGTCTACATAGAGGAGAATCTGTCATGGGAAAAGAACATCACAGGGATGTAAAGAAGACACAACAAAGGCTCTACTTTCTGAGAATCCTCAGGAAGAACAACATCAACCAGAGATTACTTGTGTCTTTTTACTGTTCTACTATGGAGAGCATCCTCACATATTGCCTCTGCACGTGGTTTGCCAGCTGTACAGTAGCAAACAGAAAAACACTCCAAAGGGTTACCAAAACAGCAGAGAAGATCATTGGATGTCCTCTGCCTACACTTGAAGTCCTTTATGGCTCTCACTGTCTCAGGAGAGCCAACACCATCCTAAAGGATCCTTCTCATCCTGGCCACTCCCTGTTTGAACCACTGCCGTCAGGCAGACGGTACAGAGCCATCAAAGCTAGAACTAACAAACTGAAAAACAGTTTCTAACCAGCTGCTGTGAAAGCTATGAACACAAATTAAATTGACATGCCACATGCACAATAATTGCAATTTTCAGTACAATACTGTTCAAACTTGATTTTTATTTATTAATTTTATCTTTTATTGTCTTATCTCTGCTTTCTTATTTAAAGTATTTTTAAGTGTTTTTAGTTTTTTATTACGCACTGAAAGTCTTGCACCTTACATTTCATTATACTGGTTATAATGACAGACAGACAGACAGACAGACAGACAGACAGACAGACAGACAGACAGACAGACAGACAGACAGACAGACAGACAGACAGACAGACAGACAGATAGATAGATAGATAGTCAATAAATCAATCAGTCAATCTATCTATCTATCTATTCATATTTGTCTGATCAACATTACTGTATTTGTTACATTTGGTACATTACATTGTTGTACATTCATTCCGGCAGTAAGCCAGACTGGTTTCCAGTTGAGGTTGGACTCCGGCAGGGCTGCATTTTGTCACCAATTCTGTTCATAACTTGTATGGACAGAATTTCTCGGTGTAGCCAAGTGGTGGAAGATGTCCGGTTTCGTGACCTCAGGATTCCATATCTGCTTTTTGCAGATGATGTGGTCCTCCTGGCTTCATCAGACCAGGACCTCCAGCTCTCACTTGACCAGTTTGCAGCCGAATGTGAAGTGGCTGGGATGAGCATCAACACCTCCCAATCTGATACCATGGTACTCAGCTGGAAAAAGGTGGATTGCTCTCTCAGGGTTGAGATGGTGTCTTTGCCTCAAGTGGAGGAGTTTAAGTATCTCGGGGCCTTGTTCACGAGTGAGGGAAAGAGGGAGCGGGAGATCGACAAGCGGATCAGTTCAGCAGCCACAGTGATGCGGGCTCTGTGCCGGTCTGTCTTGATGAAGAGAGACATGAGCCAGAAGGCAAAGCTCTCTGTTTATCGGTCAAAAAGGATTAAGGATAAAAGGATTGTTGGGACAATATGGAATTTACCACTTATAATGTATTCATTCCTTCTAACAACACTTAAAACACACACACAGCCTTTTGTTGAAACTGTTTTTGTACCAAATCATGATTACAATCAGCTGCTGACATCACCCATTTGAAATCACATCAGTATTTAGGTTTCTAACCTCATTATTAGCCCTGCATTGCCAACTCTTTTGGAATGTATTGCAGGCCTGATATGCAGGAATGGATGTATATTAACACAATATGAAATACTGTATCTATGTTTCATACTGTCTACAGTGAAATAAAAGTCAACGTAAATGTAAGAAACACCATACTGTCCCAACTTTTTTTCTGATTTGGGGTTGTAAATGTAGATAGCTACCTATTGTACCTTTTCAGTAAATGATGTCCTATTCCAACATGTAGTTGCTGGCACTGGACTATGAAAGCCTACAGCACTTCCACATCTACCCACCACAGTTTTTTTGTTGAGTGACACTTGTCGCCTGAACTGTAAATTGGCCTTCAGTGTGTATTAAAATGTGCAGAAGTGACAGTGCTGTGACAGTGACAGTGAGATGTCTATTCATGTGTTTTCTTGTTGAAAATGAGAGTTTCAGCTAATGGAGTAAAAACTTCGGCCTCATCAGATCACATTCAAATATTTTATATGTGCTCCAGTCCCAGTTAAATGTTTGGAGAGTTTGTTGCACACCTTCTCATTCAATGTTTTTTTTTTCCTACACTAAATAAATAATGAAGTCATCCAGTCTATGAAGGAACACATAGTGAATCATGTAGTAAATGTAAAAGTGTTAAACAAACCAAAACATGTTTTAGATTTTACTTCAAAGTAGACACACAACTGATGTCTCAAACACATTAAGAGGCAAGAAATGCAAGTCATGAACTCTTGACAAGACACAGCTGTTAACTGAAAGCCATTCCAGGTGACTACCTCATAAAGCTGACGGAGAAAATGTCAAGAAAACTGCCATCTAAGCAAGAGGTGCCTACTGTGAAGAATGTAAAGTATAAACATGTTCTGGTTTGTTTACTTGTTTGTTTACTAAATAATTACAGATGTGTTTATTCATAGTTTAGATGACTTTAGTATTAATCTACAATACAGACCATTTTTCAATAATGAAACACCACTGAATGTCCAGAAGGTGTCCAAACTTTTGACAGGTACTGTATAAAGCAGGGGTAGGTAACTCCAGTCTTGGAGTGCCGGTGTCCAGCACAGTTTGGTGATGTCACTGCTCTGACACTACAATTAAACATGCTAATTGCCTGCTGAGTTGAATCAGGTGAGTTTGATCAGGTAGATCACCAAACTGTGCAGGAAACCGGCTCTCCAGGACTGGAGTTGCCTACCCCTGGTATAAAGTGTCATTTTTCAAACCTTTTTTGTTTTAGTATTGAAAATGTCTGAATAGTAATTTAATAGTAAATTGAGGTTCTGGATTTCTGACTTTCATGAGCTAAAATAACAGTTTGTTGAATCTTTTTAAGAATGTAAGAAAAGTTAAGGAAGGAAGTTTTGGCCAAACCTTTAGACACATATTGCAGGCTTTTACAGGGCAAGGCTTTTACTCAATAGTAAAAAGTGAGAATGAGGCAGAGCACGGCTGTAAGAGGACAGTAAAAATCTGAGCTCTTTATAGAGTTTTGTGTTATGTCCTCAATTGAAGGCTTAAACGATAATTAAATCTGAACTATGTTCCGCCCACTGTGTTCCCAGCTGCTTCTAGGCTGTGTTTAGGTTCACGTTAGGTTGCTCGCGCATTTGTTTATGGAGACCAAATAAGTGCCAATCCCACAATGCCTTAGATGCAGCCTCATTTCCTGCTCCGTTTCCTCCTCCGCATGGCAGGTTGGCCAGAGGGCTCTGCATTCTGGGACGGCGGCCCTCCGCCACCACAACAGCAGGCATTTCCTGGGCCCAAATTTGCGGCCTTGACGGATCAAACGGGGAGGTTATGGCTGCAGCGATGAACGGAAACTCTCCCACACAAACGCCGCTATTTTCACTTTTTCAGTCTGCATTCCTGCAACGGTGCAAGCCGCCTTCACCGCTGACTTTCAGACCCGTCTAAACCCCTGCATCCTACACACAATAACGTAACGGGTGCTTCAGACAACACACACAGGCACAGCGTCTGACCTCGAAGAACCCAACGATGACCACCTCGGCCGAGTCGATGAAGGCTTCAGCTGCAGATATATCTGTCAGTCTGGGGAGGCCGCTGTCTGCAGGACAACAGTACACATAAGCCATCAGTGGAAGCTAAAGCATCCAACAAGGTAAATAAGCTCCCCGGACAAAAATTAGTGCATTTAAAAATCATCTTGTGTGTTTAAGGTGGTAGTAACTTCAGACTCCTGCAGATGGCACTGCATGACGATGATCAGGCTATAAATTCCTGCAGGGTGTGTGACAGGACTCATAGATTGAGAAGAGGTGGTACAGTGCATTGAATGTCTTGTTCAATGTGTGGAAAACAGGTCACAAAATTTTTAATAACTGGTAAAAAGTAGTGGGTTATACGGGTCTACCAGCATTGGTAAAAATCCAAGTCTATAAGACATTCTCCTCTGAAATGAGGCTGAAAGCGCAAAAGGTTAAAGGCCACTCTGCTCCATATGTTTATGATATGCAGTTGCCTGTAAATTGTTTTTCCAGAAACTGTTTGAGAAGGACCTGCATTGATTTCTAGAAGCACTTCTTGTCTGGAAGTGACACCATTTTCATCCACAAGCCGTGAAACCAAGCGGTGGTACCTGTACATCAGTTTCATCTTCCAGCCAGATTTGTACCACTGCTCGTAGACCTGTATGACTGTACACTTCCATACACCTGCAAATTCAGCTACTTCCTTCACACTCTGGCCTTTGAAACTGAAATACAATCACTCATTTAAGCCAATCATTAACATAATATTCCACAATTTTCCATACATTCACTGCACTGTACCACCTCTTCTCAATCTTTGAATCCTGTCACACACCTCACAGGTATTTATAGCCTGACCATCCTTGTGCAGCGCCATCTGTAGGAGCCTGAAGTTTTTACCACCTTAAACACACAACTATTACTATAACTATTTTTTTGTCCAGGGGGCTTACACTGAGCAGAAACATCACAACCAATATGTTTATGTTTTTCTGTGTACAAACCGGATTCCAAAAAAGTTGGGACACTAAACAAATTGTGAATAAAAACTGAATGCA
>BRDA01075876.1:2893-22022 GCA_036984385.1 Crenuchus spilurus | reverse complement strand
CTGCAGTCCAGATCTTTCACCTATAGAGAACATTTGGCGCATCATAAAGAGGAAGGTGCGACAAAGAAGGCCCAAGATGATTGAACAGTTAGAGGGCTGTATTAGACATGAATGGGAGAGCATTCCTATTTCTAAACTTGAGAAACTGGTCTCTTCTGTCTCCAGACGTCTGTTAAGTGTTGTAAGAAGAAAGGGGGATTCCACACAGTGGAAAAATGGCCTTGTCCCAACTTTTTGGGGATTTGTTGACATTCTCTCAGTTTAAACTTTTGATCTGTGATTTGTGTTCTATTCTGAATAAAATATTAGATGTTGGCACCTCCACATCATTGCATTCAGTTTTTATTCACAATTTGTGTCCCAACTTTTTTGGAATCCGGTTTGTACCTTCTAAAAGGTGTACGAAACCTGTAATACCATTCAGTAATTCCTCCCATTTCCAGTGTGATGGACCCAAATTTTGTGCCTCATTTTGGGCATTCTATACATGTTATCCATAAATTGTGCATTTACACTTATACTGTATATTCAGTCTGTGTTTGTATCTGTAGCTAAAGGCTTCGTACATCTGACTCAGAGTGCCGGAGAAAAGAGAGAGATTGTGACACGACACAAGCTCAATCCTGATCATTTTCTGCAGTCGACAGCTTGGCTGAAATTTCTGTTTGATCTGAGGAGCCTTCAGAGAAGCTGACGGCAGAGTTATCAGAGGTGCCTGAGGTCCCCCACAGAGGGACAAAATATCCTCTGACACCCAAGCATCAGCTTAGCAGAAGAAAAGGAAAATACAGACACAAACCTCAAAATGGCAGCCCCTGCCTCCCCTTATTGGCTCTAAATTAATCTTCTCACATCTCCTACCTTTAGAAAGCCTTTTGCTTTAGGCCTCTGGTGTGTTTGCTAGAAACACTGCCTGAGAATGAAGCAGTTTCATATGTGTAACTAAATGTGACACATATTTTAACTACTTGAGGTTACTCAGTTTAACCTATACAGTACCAGTCAGAAGTTTCTCATTATTTTATTTTATTTTTATTTTCATTTCTTCCTACATTGTAAATGAATACTGAAGTCATCCAGACGATGAAGGAACACATAAGGAATCATGTAATAAACTTAAATGTGGTAAACAAACCAAAACATGTTTTAGATTTTACTTCAAAGTAGATACACAACTGATGTCTCAAACACATTAAGAGGCAAGAAATGTAAGTTATAAACTCTTGACAAGGCACAGCTGTTAACTGAAAGCCATTCCAGGTGACTACCTCATAAAGCTGACTGAGAAAATGCCAAGAAAGCTGGCATCTGAGCAAGTGGGGTCTACTTTGAAAAATGTAAAATATAAAACATATTCTGGTTTGTTTAACACTTGTTCATTGATTCATTCATTCTCACACCGCTTAATCCTTATCAGGGTCGCGGTTAGTCCCCTACCCCCTCAGTGGGCGCAGGGCAGGGCATTACATTAGTCAACTAAGCCCAGGACAGGGTGCCAGTCCATCGCTGGGTGACACAAACACACACACAGACAATTTTTTAGAGTACCCAATTTACCTGACCTCCATGTTTTTTTTGTACTGTGAGAGGAAACCCACGTAGACACGGGGAGAACATGGAAACTCCGCTCAGATGGGGAATCGAACCCAAGACCCCAGCGCTGAGAGGCGAACGTGCTAACCACTAAGCCACCGTGCTGCCCTTGTTTAACACTTGTTTGTTTACTAAATAATTACATATGTATTTACTCATAGTTTGGATGACTTTAGTATTAATCTACAATGCAGACCATGTTTAAATCATGAAAAACCACTGAATGTCCAGAACGTGTTCAAACTCGACTGGTACTGTATATAATGTAGTGTTTGCTTGGAAAAACATTTTAGAAATGTATTTAGTTACTTTATTGTCCCTAGAGGGGAAATTTGAATTGAAGAACGTAATATAGCATACAGTTAATAGCATGTAAACACATTAATCCCCCTCTCTTAATTTATTATTTAAATAAGTTTCTTCTGTGAGAGATCTACATGCAAAGCAAGCAATTACAAGGGAACAGTTGCTAGATTTCAACAGAGCAAGGCTGTGTTTTTCCACCACACGTTGGTTCACACTCTAGCAGCAGGGGGTGATCTTGACAGGCCAGAATTGTTTAGGCTTTCTTTAGAACCCTTTCATTACATATCTCTGAAAGCTCAGTGTGCTGTACACCAATAATTTTACCTGCTACATTAAAAAGGCTACTCAGTAGTCATGCTGAGATTACCATACTAAGCCAAAAAGTTATAGCAGATTTGATAAAACTTTAGAAACTTATCTTAACATCAAAGAAAATCTTAGAGGAATGCTTTTTCTTAAGAACAACCTTCCAAGTTGTTTAGCACAGTCATTGGCATTGCCTGTGCAGGTCTTACTCTGTCAGTAAAAAGCAGCAACTTGAGAAGATTTCCTGACTTTTGAGTGGCATTCCTGAAAGGCCACACAGTAAATCTGCCAGTGTTAAATCAACACTATTAGAGTTAAATTAACACTGAGGGTGTCAAAATGTAACACTCTCAGTGTTAATTTAACTCTAATAGTGTTGATTTAACACTGGCAGATTTACTGTGCAGGTAAACACAGTTCACCCATGGTGATGCTCACTTGGTGATGGGTGAGATCTATCTCCCTGGAAAACTCCAATGGTGTTTACCAAGGTCTACTTTTGGTGGTGTTGCACTTTGTAGTGGGTGGGGCTTCTTTCCTCAACACACTTGTGCTGAGTTTGTATGTGTTTGGTGAGGTATGCCTTGAAGCCTTGCTCTTGACTAGGTGAACCACCTCCTTCTGGTTTATATTGTTTAGGGCTATCAAAGATTCCAGAATATTGGTGATGCACAGCACTGCACTTTTTGTCCCCCATGGTGCCTGTTTGCATCCCAGACATATCAGATCTTTGGTTTGTGTTCATTTTCCCCAATGCAATACCTACCAGTGCCCTGTCTGCATTTGAACTCATCCTAGCGGTATTAGCCCTCAACAATTCTATAAAATGTGGTCATTTTATACAGTTTCCCATCTCTCCCTTTCATCTGAATTGCTGGCCAACTTGATACGTGCCCAAATATTTATAACTGTCAACTAGTACAGAGTCTTTGATGAGTGTTTGTGTAGGGCAGAAAATAGGCACAGCCCCTTGTGCTTAACTCTTCTGACTGAGAGCTAAGCGGGGCTCGTGGGGCTGCCACAGCACTAGTTTGAATGGTCTGAACTTTGTTTACATTTCACATTTCATTCAGTTTTATATTTGAGTTTAAAAAATACTTAAAAGTAAAAGCTCAAAATGCAAGCTAGAAGAAAGTGAAAAAACTGAGGATGAGCTTGCAGCTGCCACACTGTTTTCCTGACCTGGACACGTGGGATGTACTGTGCCAAGAACCACAGGAGTCCAATTATGCCAAGTGGCTACAGGACTTGGTCACAAGGCCTGTATGTCCAGTCTAGGAGGAAAGGACTTGGGAGTTGGGCTGGTGTATGTAGTGGCCAAATGCCAGGCATACAACTGCAGACTGCATGTGGCCCAGCCTTCTGCTACTGGAAGGAGAAGAGGGGATGCTGCTAAAGCTGTACCCTCCTCAAGCTGTGTAGAGCTGCCCCTAGTAGCCAATATATACAGCCCATATATGCATCAGCAATGTTAGTTCTGCTATACAGAGAATTTAACTATTAGAGTCTTTGGAGTAAGCCCCATCCCCAGGCCAGGTCTGCAGCATTCGCTCTCAGGCAGATACTGCTGGATTGATGGATGGCATGGGTGGAGCCACCCCTCTGGGCAACAGGACCAGGACCAACCCACTTAATGTGTTTGAGACCATCAGTTGGAGAATCTAAAATCTAAAGAATCTAAAATCTAAAACATATTTTGGTTTGCTTAACACTTAAGTTTACTACATGATTCCTTATGTGTTCCTTCACAGTCTGGATGACTTCAGTACTCATTTACAATATAGGGAAAAATAATAATAAAAAAAAAATAAAAAAAACTGAAGGAAAAGGTGTGTCCAAACTTTTGACTGGCACTGTAAGTTATGTATCACACTGTGCATCTTCTGTACCCAACATCAAGTTCTGAATCAGAGCTCCTGATTCTTCAAATTACATATTACAGTCATCCAAAGTTTGCATCTGGATCTGTTTCAGGTTCCACTGCACACATTTATAAAAAGTGCATCAACCATAACATCTTCATCCATTTCATTACTTCATCTCAAAGTCTAGACTTTGCTAGCATACTCATTAAATACTTAACTATTATTAGCTTTAGGACAAGACTGTAAATGAAATTGATAAACTTAGATTCATCCCTGCACAGACCACTGTGAAAAACCTTACTTTATAACAGATAGCTGATATTCACAGGCCATTGTGAAATGTCTTATGGATGCAGTTAAATAATGGCACTTACTCCAAATAACAAGCCTCTCTGAAAATGGTATCTTGCCCTAGGAACCTTCACTACATCACTATATTTAGCTTAAACAGCTTTGCTCTTGATTGGGAAAAAATCAGACCTAGCCTCAATAATGTGTATCCTTTGAAAATGCTAGCACACAGGCCACAATAGCTCACATTAGGGTTATTTTATTTGATGGTTGCTGGTACAAGCAACATTCAGTTCTGAGTAAAGCAAACAAGAAATAACTGCACAGAATGGTGCTTAACACTTGCCCCATGATTAAAGAATGCATAAATGTGTCAGTGGGCTTACAACCACAAAAGAAAATTCAGTGTCAGAACAATGTAAATGCATAATCAAACAAATAAATACAAAGAGGAAAATTAAAAAAGAAACCTCACATCTCACTAATTCTCCTTTAAGTACAAATATCTTAGAACATGTCTGGTATACATCTAGTGTTAGGCCACCGGCCGCTTCACAGGACTCCAATTCCCAACAGCTACCAGCAGGACATCAGAACTTCACAGTCAATCAGGAGAGGGTGCGAAGGTCGCACTCTCCTGAGTTCTAAACGTGCCTCACCTGCGCCTAATTACCTCTCAGAATATACAGTATATGCTCAGTGCTTCTCTCTAGGCCTTTGCTATGTATTGCTACTTTATTCGAATCGTGCCTTACCTAAGCCTTTTCTCTTGTGTTCTCTCGTGTTTTTGGACCTGTTTGTGCTTTGCCTTGACTTTGACTCTGGATTGTCTTTAATGCTCAGTTTGCCTATTTGACATTTTTGGATTTTTTCACATTTTTGCTTATGCCCATGTTGTTCTGCGTGCTTCCATCATCAGTAAAATCACTGATATTTTATTTGTCTGCGTGTGTTATTCACCTTCAATTCCTAACACCTAGTTAGTCAAACCCCATCCAGCTGATTTGGGATGAAGTGAAAAGCAAAGCAAACCTACAAGTGCCAACATTTATGTGAACTTCTGCAGCAGATTTGTGAAGAACTGTCTGAAGAATATTTGATGTCTACAATACAAGTTTGGCAAGAGACCCCAGAGACAAAAATATTAACCACTATTAAAGGAGCACCTCTACTAGCCCTTACTGCAGAGAATCTAATGATGTATAATAAGCATCTTTAGATAAATACATGCATCCAACATCTTAAAGGCATTTGACTTACAGGGGCTTTACAGTCACATACTTCAAGATTTAAGGTGGCTCAAATACTTCAAACAATTCACTGCAAAAATATACATATTAAAAATAGCGCTTGAATATGTCATGTGTCATGTTTAAAAATGTATAACATTCATTATAAATAAAGCACAATTATTATTGTTAGTGTAAGTCTACAAAGACACTTGACTGTCTGATATTCACTCATTCATACATTCATTCATTCATTATTCATTCAAGGAGTGGGAGGCCTTTTCATTGACATTTTTTGGTTTAAAGCAAACTTTTGTGGTATTCTTGTGCACCTTTCTTCAGCAACTAATGGTTATAATTACACTCCCAACTCAGAAAACATTACATTTACTTTTATTGCCAACAGTATGAACCCAGGATACTTTATTTCATGGTTTGTCTGGTCAACTTAATTTGTTAATATACACCCATTCCTACATTTCAGACCTGCAGCACATTTTTAAAAATGTTAGGTGAAATGGGGCAGTTTAATTAGATAAATCTAAATAATGATGTGATATTAAACTGATGATAACAGGTGATTACAATCTTGATTTGGTACAAAAGTAGATTCCACAAAATGCTCTCTGAAGACCAAAGATGGGCAGAGGTTCTTCAGTTTGTCAATAAAATGCATGAGAAAATTATTTGCATGCTTAAAAACAAGGGACTTGTGTATTCCTGACCATTAAGTAATGGACATTGTGTGCTCTGGACCAAATGGTCATTTATGTATCTTTCAAGAAGACAAAGCAAATCCAATTTTTACACACATTACAAAGGCATGGCTGAGGAAGAAGACCATATGCCTGCCTGCAGTTCTGACCTGTCCCCAATTGAGATTTTGACATGAAAAATGTGTCAACAGGCAACAACAAACATGTACTATTGCAGATTGTAAGACATGTTTGCAGAAAGAATGGGACAAAATAACACTTGACACACTTCAGAATCAGAAATAGTTTATTGATCCCAGAGAGAAATTACAAATAGTACAGTTCTCCATTAATATAATATAATAAGAATAAACAGAATAGATGAATATATTATAGAGAAATAAAAAAATAAAATAAAAAAAAAAACGCTTATTATAATACACTTATTTACGTCAGTACAGAAATCAGTGAAGCTGTGTATACACATTAAATGTTGTTTGTTTCATTGCCTTGTGTCCTCAGCATCAAAATGTCTCTAAGTGTTGTGAAAAGAAATGGCAACATTACATGCTAAATGCTGCTCATCAAGAAGAACTGTAGATTTGCTGTTTACATAAACTTAACTACTAAATTTGTGGTAAATGATACATTTCATGCAAACACTTCTCAACATAACGTGCTGCATATAAAGGACAATTTGCTATATTATTTTTCCTTTAATGTCCTACCAATACAGATAGAAATCTCAAATTAAAGTTGACATTCTGTCCTTTACATTCATAATCAATATTTAATTTCAACTCCAATAGTCCAGAGTACACTGCCAAATCAACAAAAACTGAGTCAGTCAAAGTGTGTCACTGCACTGCATATCAGATGCATTGACATATACAGCTGCATAACATAGTCTGCTTGTTTTTCATTTGAAAACCCTAATAAATGTTGTCTTCATCACACCGGCCATAGATGCTTGCTGCCCTAGACCTTTTGTCTATTCTGCCTATAGTATATGGATACTTGTAAAATATTAATGCATACAACACATAGTTCTGTACATATATAAATAGAACATGAACAGCTTTAATCATATAATAAAAAAATCCATTGGCCCCTGCAGTGCCTTGCAAAAGTATTCAGCCCAATTGGCTTGTTACCTATTTGTTACCCTACAACTTGCTTATTTTTTAATCTGAATTGCATGTGATACATCTGGACTGTATAGTTTAAGTTGATGAATGAAATGAGAAAAATAGATGTATATATGATGAAACAACATCACGAAGACCAGATCTCTAAACAAGTTGAGGACAAAGTTGGGTTGGGTTATAAAAAAATGTTTGATCATGCCCCAGAGCACCATCAAATCCATTATCATCAAATGGAAAAAACAGGGTACCACAACAAACCTGCCAAGGGAGGGCCATCCACCAAAACTGCCAGACCAGACAAGGGGCCCATTCAGACAATCAGAGAGGCAGATAATTTTCTGAGAAACTGAATTTGGGATTTTCATTAGTTGTCAGTTATAATAGTCAAAATTAAAATAAATAAACATTTGAAATGTATCAGTCTGTGTGTAATGAATGAATATAATATACAAGTTTTACTTTTTGAATGGAATTACTGAAATAAATCAACTTTTTCATGATATTCTAATTTTATGACCTTTACTGACTTTAGGGGGGTGAATATTTATGAATACTGAAGTTTTCTGTTATTTTGTCCTATTTGTTGTTTGCTTCACAAGAAAAATAAAAACTGAGGTTCAAATGAAATTATGCAAACCCTCAAATAATTCATTTTAATTTCACTTTGTGAGGTAGCAATATGCAAAAAAAACAAGGGGAGTGAATACTTTCGCAATGCACTGTATACGGTGCAAGAATAGTCCATAGCAGTTCAGAGGGAAAAAAGGAATAATAAACAATACTGTGGCACCCCACGCCATGACCATTAAAACTGAGTCATACATGAGTTTACAGTGAGAGACAAAAACAAAATATGCCATGAATCCCATGGTGCACTGCTGCCCCCGTCGCGATCTATTTAGTGTTTTATTTTGTTTAATTGCTATTATTGTGCATTGTGTAGCTTGTGAAATCCAGTGGTTATTCAGAAGTTCAAACACTTGTTCCCCCCCCCCCTTTAACTATGTCTACCCTCATGTGGTTTAGCTACTTTCCCTGTTTTTTATCCCTTGTGTGCAAGTTCATGTTTCGCCCAAGGAGTACTTTTCCTTGCTATAAATATAATAATTAAAAAAAAAAAGTATGAGCATTTGTTGTTGCCAGCATGCTGCCAACTTTGATGTTTACCTCAAGCTTGTCATGATACACATTAGACATCATGCAAAGACATTGTAGAGAAGCACCTGAAAGATTAACAAGGAAAACTCTCACAATTATAAGCATGGCTGTGAGGTCACTAAACAATATAAATATTTTTAAACATGTTGAATAATTATTTGAGTGTCTCCAACATCCTCAAAAATCCCACTAAATACTTTGGTCTGATTTTGTTGCTAGATCTGCAGGAAAATAGTGTTTGTCCAGTCAGCAAGCTCTTTTATGCTTTGAAATAACATCCCTTTTCCACTGTTAAACAATGACAAATATGTCATTATATTGATGATAATATTGATAAACACTGTCATTATATTATATTGATAACATGGCTTTGAATAGTAACTCCAAAGAAATTCAATTCAACCTTACATTAGTGCATTATGATGGACAGACCTGCCTTTGAGTTATGTTAACAAGCCCTATCTGTTTTTATAACCGTTTATAGTCATTTTAATGTATTATAGCATGTCTTTTTAAGTTCTATGTAAAGTGACTGATATATATTAGTGCATCTACAAAAAGTAGAATATTGTAAAATAAAACTGTTCATACAGGTAAACTGTGTATTTTATATTCATTACAGATTAATTGAATTTCAAGCCCATTTTGTTTTAATGTTGGTGCTATTTGAAATGAAGTATTCTGTAATCCCCACGCCATAGCCTCAGCCCCATCCTGTCACATGCTCTTTGTTTACATTTCACATGTGCCATCCTGTCGCCGCATGCTTTTTAATGTCTTCCACGTGTCTTGTTCATGTCGTCTCCACCAGTCACTTATTCACACAGCCCTGTTGTTTCATTATGTCTTGTTTAAGCTTGCTATAATGCCTCCCTAGTGTCTCACAGTCGTGGTCCATCTTTTTTTTTGTTACTATAGTAAATGTATTGTTACCGTGTTTTGCTATAGTCTTTTTTCTTTTTTCATAGTCAAGCCACAGCCTCACTTTTTGTGTTTTGTCAATGAAACCTTGTTTTTGGAAACCCACACTGCATCATTCTCCTCCTGGCCACAGTGATTCTAATGTATTCTAAAAATAAAAAGATAGATTTTGGATTTTCACAAGTTATATTGAACAACAATAAAAGAAAAAAAGCTTGAAATGCCACTTTACCATGTTATTGCAATTGGCAAGAACAAATATCTTGCATCCCCAGCATTTAAGTTATTGCAGTCCAGGCTGACCAAATGGAATCTGCTCATCATTGTTGTTAAGGTGCCGTTAATGTTTAATGTTCTTCCAGCAATTTACTCCCATTGTATTTGCAATATAATTAACTCTTGATCCAGTGTTCCAGCATATACATGTCTGTGGTAGGCCAAACCCTGGCATTTACTGTGATATGCCAATGAATTGTTCAATCTCTTTGTAAGTGACATTTAGTGGCTTATTTATGTCACACTGAATTGCACACAACATGCTCTGAGTAACAATGCTTTCAAAGGCATCTGCTTTCAAGAGGTTTCTGAAATATTCATCAGGTTGTTTGGTCTCTTTTGCTTTGGAGAGACTGGACTTCCATTGGAATACAGGGAATGTGCTTTTTGTTCCAGCTTACCATTTCAAGATCTTAGTCTCTGGTGCATCCATGCACTGAAATAGACATACACACTTGCTAGTAAAAACACACTAGGGGGCACTTAGTAGGTAGTCAAACCAGTGACCTTCTGGTTCCTTAACCCCCTGGAGTTGGCTCTGCCAGGGGCATATTAATTAAATTCGATAAACACACTTATATAACTAAGAGATTTGATCCTAGAAACAAAACAAAACATACCTTAAAGGGAAACCCTACTTTTCAAACATATATAGCTTGAATATAAATATATTTTTATATAAGCAAAGACTTGCTTTTCAGAGGGAGTCAGACAGCTGCACATTTATCCCTGCAAATGGCGTGATGTGTCATACATATCATAATGACATGGTGATTCCGGATATTCCATTGGTGGATTACCAGCCATAGAATGTGTGGAATATGCAAAGATGCCCCATCAAACAAAAGAGCTCTCAATTTTATAAATACCTCTCACCTCGAGTGTTCACACCTATCTCATAAATATTCAATCTAGGAACCACTGAGCGAGTGAAATACATCAACTCACATTTCTTAAGCTTTAGAAATAAAACCACATACAATTTCAAAAACTAACAACCAGTGTGTAGACAACACCTCTGTTTACTCAGTTCTGAGCTCAAAAGGCTTGGCTAGAAATGTTTAGAGTGTTTTTCACAATATATCAGCACATCTGAAAATAGGTTTTTAGAAAGTCTGTTTAGAGCAGATTTAATGAAAATATAGATTTATGACACTCTTACTGTTGTTGCTGAGGTTGTGCTGAACAAAAGTCTGTGTAACACTTTGGGGAAAAATAATTTCAGGTGGGTGTAATTTGTAAAGAAGTCATGTCAGACTACATCGGAGTGTCTGAAATACCCTCAAACTGGACCCATCAGTCTCATGATTTTGTTCTGTTTCATATGAAACAGTAAATACATATATTTTAATCAAGGGCGTAGGAGCGGTTTTGATATTGGGAGGGGGGCACATTTGCTAATATGAATTAAATCCCATGCTATCCTGTAAAATATTACCTATAAGCTGATTGCACTGTACGTAAGGCAGTAAATCATTGCATGTATAGTGACGTAGAACAACATTTGTGGAATTACAGTAAACCACAAATAAATAAACAAAATGCAACATTATCTGTACTTCTGTTTATTATTAAATAAATCTAATTAAAGATCACATTACAAACTAAGCATGTTACTCCACATTACCTAGTACTGTTGTCAGAAAGCCTCTAAATATATGTACAATGTCTGGATTATATACATATATAAAAATAACGGTGGCCCAAATTTTAACAGCAAAAAGGATTCATTGATGGAAACTGTGTAATTTATATCCACTGAAATCTACATTTTAAAATGACATTTTGAAAAGCACCTAGTTTTTCTGTTGTTTTGTCAGATTTTGACTATTGGAGATACGTACATTTCAACATCTTTAAGTATTTCTTTGAACTTTGAAGGCGTTTCTGTAACATTACATCATGAAAATATCTGTTTTCATTTTCATGTTAAAATTTGGGTATATAATTTCTGGCAAAAATGGGTAAAAATGGACTTGGAGCATAAGAGGTTAAAGCTAAAGCATATAAATCCATTTATTCAGCATTGCAGTAGTATTTCAGTATGTACTGTGTATGACAGTGTCCTAGTGCAGCTGAAGAGTGCAGCCAGAACCAATGAGTCTATCACCAACACATTTATGTTCACATTCAGCTGAAAGTCAGAGAGATGAGACTGCCACTGGGGTCATAGACACTTAAAAACTATTCTGAATGGCTAAAGAGAAACTAAGCACATTGTATTATTCTCATTTATTCTGTTTTAATCATATTCTGTTTTCTTTTATTTCTGGATTTAATTAATAATAATTGTGTCAATTTCAAAACTTCACCTCACTCCCTGCTGCACCACCTGACCTGTATCCCATCCTCTCTCTCCTAACTGAATTGCTTAAGGGTCCTTATGATAAAATATAAATGTACAGGATGTTTTAAATGCTGAATTTAGGTGAACAGCTATGTAAATTTTTAACCTCTCTGTCTCTGCAAAATGACGTATAAAACTCACAAATATCAACGTATTCATTACTAATTCAATTACGAAAGTCTGAAAGAAATATGTGTGTGTGTGTGTGTGTCTGTACTACAGTAAACAGTATGCAGTTTGGGATGTGGCCAGAGAGTTATGTAACTTTACGTTTCAGAGAGTTTTCTGACAAAAGTTAATATTAATGTTGGCTAACCAACTTTTTTTTATTATTATAATTTTTTTTACATTTTATAAACCAAGCTTTCCTAGTGTGTTTCTATAACAAGACTTTATCCAAAAGCTGTTTTTATTGCAGCGTAATGTCACCATTGCAATTTAAACCTCAAATTTAAACCTGTGTGAACTACCCATCCAGAGTTGCTCAGTTTAGTGAGCTAGCTAGCAAGATAGATAGCTGACTATTTGTTTATTACCTTGAAAAGAGATATAAAGTGCTAGCTAGGTAACCTAAATACTCTAGTATTAGACTGAGTCTAACCAAATGCATGAATCGCTGGAATCAGAGCCTCTAATCTCATGACACCTTAATGTAAGGTAGCAGCTTCAGTTTTCACAACTTCATTCACATCCTGCTCTTAGACCATCTTTTAATCTTCTGCCATTTATACAGAGCTTACTTTTATTATATTCTCATGGCAATACTCTGCTCCTAAACCTTATACCTTAATCTTAGTCTGATGCTATAAGAACAGAATCTAAAAGTTACCTCAAGCTGATTTAGGAGCAGTTACAGATTCACTGTAACTTCATGACTCGTCCTCCTTGCTTTCCTAGCAAGGAGTTTGGCGCCGGATTTAACGTCATGACCACGCCCCTCCAAGTTCTGATTGTTTGTGTTCTGAACCAGTGGTGTTCTGAACAATACTGCCCCTCAGAAGATATTTCATTAATTAAAACTCAAACGAGCGGGAATTACGTAGCTGCCAAAACGCGCTTTCAAAGTAAACTGTTTTTAAACACTTTTTGCTTTTTCTGCAGTATTATTTTTGGGTGGGACAAATTCACCCATTTCTGATATTCTGACACCCCCCCCTCCTGCCCCCCCGGTTCCTACGCCTTTAATTGTAATAAAAAAAATTACATAGAAAAGTAAAAAGAGAATCAGAAATAGAAAATCAAAAAATATCCTGAACTGCATTAAGCCTGTACCTGACACTGAATAATTTTCACTGGCTGCCTCCATAACAAGTCTTTTTCACCTTGCTCCTCATCACTACTGTCTGTCTCATTCTCCCTGGTGTCATGTGGTTGTCTCTCTTTCCCCTTGCCATAAAACATTGATGTGTTCATTCTCTAAGTACATAAAAGGCAAGCATGTAATTGTATTATTGACACCAAGTACAAAGTGTACACACACACACACACACATACACATTTGTTTCTGTGAAATGTGGGGTCATTACATAGACTTACTTTACCTTAACTTTAACCTTAACCAGCTTTGTAGTCCCTGTAAGGAAGAAAGGTCCTAACAACCTGAGCTTTTAAACTGGTTTTGGTCCCCACAACATGGCACACACCTGGTACATACACACAAACACATTTTTGTAGTGCTATACTAGTGAGGACATTCCAATCACGTGTGTAAATCTGAGTAACAATAAACCTAAATGTAACATTAGCAACCAAAGGTTAATACTTCTGTTTAACATCTGTAATGAAAATGGCACCAGCAAATAGTCCCCACATTTACAGATCTGACATGCATTCCTATCATTATGAGGACTTTTAGTCTGCACCAGGAAGAAATACAAGGACACACACACACACACACACACACTACAGTTCTATTACAGCTACAGCCCTGACATTTGCATTTACATTTGAGGCATTTAGCAAACGCTTTTATCCAAAGTCAAGATGGCGCCGAGCATGGCTGCCGTGTTGCGACCTCCCTGCAAAACTTTTAGTTTTTCATTAAGTTTTCTGTTAATTTTACATTTATTTTTAACTCTTTCTTTTGCACTAAAAGTTACTAGCACCTTTATTTATCACAGACAGACACTTTTAGACATAAGATCATCAGTCACGAGCTGGAAACCGGACTCTGAGTTTTTCAAGGCATACCCATTGTTTGGAGAGCATGACCAGACCCCATTTATCTGGCCGGGCCGTCCCAGAAAACAATGCAGAAGCCGAAAGAGAGGCCGAAGAGCTGGCGTGCTGGTCAGGCTGAGACGACGCACAAACCGGCCCCCTCTTTCCTCCATTCTGCTGGCAAATGTACAGTCCCTGGACAACAAAATCAGAAAGCTCAACGCACGGATCCGTTTCCAACAAGAGACACGAAAGTGCAGTGCAATTTGCCTCACAGAAACCTGGCTAACACCGGAAATACCAACCAAAGCCATCGAGCCCACGGGGTTCTCTGTGCACCTACAGATCAAAGGAGCAGTCGGGAAAATCCAAAGCTGGGGGCGTTTTTTTATGATTAATGGTGCTTGGTGTGATCGGAGGAATGTACACCTGGTCGAGTCATTCTGCTCGTCAAAGATTGAGTACATCATGATTGCCTGTCGCCCACACTGTATGCAGAGAGAAGCATCTGGAGCTGTGCTGACCGGTGTATACATTCATCCACAGGCAGACACAACCCAGGTGCTCGGCAAACTGCACGAGGCCATTAACAAACAGTAACCTGGGCGCCCTGAGGCCGCTTTCATTATTGTTGGGGACTTTAATAAAGCGAAGTTTAGAGGGATTGCTCCAAAATACTTCCAACACTTTGCATGTGCAACACGTGAATCACGCACGCTGGACCACTGCTACACCCCATACCGTGACGTGTACAAAGCCCTCCCCTGGCCTCCCTTTGGCAAATCAAATCATTCCTCCATCCTACTTCAGCCCACCTACAGGCAGAAGCTGAAACGGGAACCTCCCACCACCAGGGTGATCCACTGCTGGTCGGACCAATCAGACTCTGTGCTCCAGGACTGTTTTGATGACGTCCACTGGGACATGTTCCGGGAGGCATTGAGCAATAACATTGATGAATACACAGAGACTGTCACAGGATTCATCAGGGAATGCATAGAGGATGTTGTGCCCACAAAAACAGTGAGAGTCTACCCCAATCCGAAGCCATGGCTGAACTGTGAAGTCAGAGCGGCTCTACACACACGTACAGTTGCCTTTAAATCTGGCAATGTGGAAGAGTATAAACACACCAGCTATGCTCTTCACAAAACCATAAGAACAGCCAAGCATGAGTACAAAGTCAAGCTGGAATCTCAGTTCAACACCCCCAACACTAGAAGCCTGTGGCAGGGGCTGAACACAGTAACTGATTTTAAGAAAACTCACTCCAGGGATAAAATCAGTGCTGCCCTCCCAGATGAGCTAAATAAATTCTACGCTCAGTTCGAGACTGATCACTCAGTACCCCCAGTAAGTGCACCTGCTAGCACCGAGTCAAGCCACCCCTCTGGCTGATGTGCGCAGAGCATTCCAGCGTGTGAACCCATGCAAGGCAGCCGGTCCAGATGCCATTCCCGGTCGTGTTCTCAAGACGTGCGCACATCAGCTAGCAGGTGTGTTTACAGACATCTTTAACCTCTCTCTCTCCCTCTCAATAGTGCCTGCATGTTTCAAACTGGCCACCATTGTGCCAGTCCCAAAGTCTGCCAAAGTGACCACCTTAAATGTTTAGCGCCCAGTTGCTCTGACCTCCATCATAAGCAAGTGTTTTGAGAAGCTGGTGAGAGACTTCATCTGCATGTCACTACCCACCAACCTGGATCCTCTTCAGCTTGCCTACAGACAGAACAGGTCCACTGACGACACAATAGCCCTGACACTACACACTGCCCTCTCTAACCTGGAAAAAAAGGACACATATGTAAGACTGCTTTTCGTGGACTATAGCTCCGCCTTCAACACCATCGTCCACACAAGGCTCGACATTAAGCTGCGAGATCTCGGGCTGAGCAGCTACTTGTGCTGTTGGATCCTGAACTTCCTTCCCTGCTCCTCAGGGCTGTGTACTCAGCCCTCTCCTATACTCCCTGTACACTCGTGACTGCACAGCCAGACACATCTCCAACATCATCATAAACTACGCAGATGACACAACAATTGTGGGCCTGATCTCCAACAACAACGAGAGGCCTACAGAGAAGAGGTCAGCTTCCTGACACACTGGTGACAGGAAAATAACCTTTCTCTCAATGTCAACAAGACTAAGGAGCTGATAGTAGATTTCAGGAAGCGAGAGAGTGTGCATACCCCCATCACCATCAATGGAGCCACAGTGGAAAGAGTCCGCAGATTCAATTTCCTGGGTGTTCACATCACAGAGGACCTGACATGGACTGAACACAGCACACAGGTGGTGAAAAAAGAGCAGCAGCGCCTCTTCTACCTCAGACGGCAGAAGAGGTTTGAGATGAACCCCCGTAGCCTCAGAACTTTCTACACAGGTGCTGTGGAGAGCGTGCTAACAGGTTTCTTCACCAGCTGGTATGGGAACTGCGCAGCCACTGAGAGGAAAGCCCTGCAGGGGTGGTGCAAACAGCCCAACACATCACCAGGGTTCAACTCCGAAACCTCCTAGATTTATACACCAGCCGCTGCCTGAGGAAGACCAGGAGGATCCTTAAAGACTCCACCCACCCAAGCCACTGTCTGTTCTCACAGCTGCCGAGTGGCAGGAGGTGCAGAAGCATAAAGTCTAGAACCAGCCGGTTCCATGACAGCTTCTTCCCCCAGGCCATCAGGCTACTGAACAATCAGTAATACTGTCATCTCAGTCATCATCCCCCTCAAGGACAATCAAACCACATTCACAGACACAGACTGACACCTGTACATCCTCCCATTCTGTACAATCATCCTGTATATAAAAATGTAATTCACTTATCTAATTCACTTAAAGGACACCATAGCATCTATAATAATGTGCAATATTGCTGCAACATGTGCAATATTTTTATTTATTCTTCTTTTTGGGCTAGTAATGTGTAAATAAGCACTCTTTATGTATATTCACTGATCACTGTAAATTTGTGTTTTTTGGATCATTATAATTTCTCTACAACCTTTTGTTGTCTAGTACTGCAGGGACTATGCACCCAAGTTTTTCACTCACCTTCACATCAGTGAAAGGTGATGTGACAATAAAGTTGATTTGATTTGAAAGCGACTTACAATTGTGGGTCACCAGACCAGATCCTTAACCACTAGGCCATGGCTGCCCGTGCCTGTTCCTGTCCTTACCAAGGAAGTTTATCTGTACCCTGATGGGATGACACTCAATATCTATCAAATACTGTAAAGTCAATTCTGACTCCTCCCAGCTAGCATAATGACAAGGTTCTGACAATGTTGTCTATGTTCTTACAGCACTGCTACAATCTTCTAATGAGGTTCTGTGCTTGCTGGGCTGGCTGTCGTATGAAAACAAAAAGTGAGAAAGGTCAAAGTGAGCAAATATAAGTAATAATAACATTATTAATTGTATTTATCCCTTCTCTCTTTTTAACACCTTTATTTGGGCTCTGTTTTGTGTGGGTGATGGTAAGGAGAAAATTTTAAGATCACCTGAAGCAACACCATGCAAGAGAGGGCTAAGCTAAGCAGAAAACTGGTACAAAGACAAAGTGACAAGGACAAAGAAGATTCTGGCTGAAAAGCAAAGCCAGAAAAGTAAGAGCACATGGAAGGTGCACTGCTGCACATAGAAGCAGTGGCAAACAGTCTTTTTTTTTGCAGGGCCTGATGAGCTGCTGACGAGTGGGTAATGAGACAAAGGTGTCAGAACTCAGGTGAGGTGGAGAGCTGGGGACACACTGCCGAGAGAGGTTTGGTTGAGGGTAGGGGGCATCTGGCTCAAAGTTGTTTCTATGTCTAACAAAAATAGGCATAATATATATTCACAGAGCCCTTTCTTATAGTTCTTATACACAGACTGAGGCCTGTCACTAAAGAAAAATGTACAGACATTTAAAAAACTGCTATTGTATTAACCTGGCTTTAATTATTCAGACTGACTTTGTAGCATGGTGGCATGCAGTTAAGTGACCCAGAAAGAGTGACATGCCTACAAGATTTACTTCTACATTAAAAATAATAAGTTTAGTATTGGTACTGTAAGTGCCAGTCAAAAGTATGGACACCTTTTGGTCATTCAGTGGTCTTTCATGATTTAAAAATGTTCTGCATTGTAGATTAATACTAAAGTCATCCAAACTGTGAAGAAATACAGGAGACAATGAAACTGAAACAGCTGTCATGTTAGTGTGGGAGGTTTCATGGCTAAATTGGACCAGTCTGGTGGCCAATCTTCATTAATGTCACATTGCACCAGTAAGAGCAGAGTGTGAAGGTTCAGTTAGCAGGTAAGAGCACAGTTATATAATATATTACAATGCACACAACGAAGTGTAAACAAAGTCGACAAATTGTTGGTGCACGTCTTGCTGGCACATTTGTGACCAAGACAGCAAGTCTTTGTGTCTAAATATTATTGAGCCACTTTGGGGTGTTTTGGAGGAGCGAGTCAGGAAACGGTTTCCTCCACCAGCATCACGTAGTGACCTGACCACTATCCTGCAAGAAGAATGGCTTAAAATCCCTCTGACCACTGTGCAGGACTTGTATATGTCATTCCCAAGACGAATTGAAGCTGTATTGGCCGCAAAAGGAGGCCCTACACCTACTAATAAATTATTGTGGTCTAAAACCAGAACCTATATTCTTCAAAGTAGGCACCTCTTGCTTAGATGGCAGCTTTCTTGGCATTTTCTCAGTCAGCTTTATGAGGTAGTCACCTGGAATGACTTTCAGTTAACAGCTGTGTCTGTGTCGACAATTGACTTTCAGTAAGGTCCACTGATGGAGTATTTCGACTGACTCTTTTACGGTTCTTTCG